>BRDA01036486.1:0-12349 GCA_036984385.1 Crenuchus spilurus | reverse complement strand
TGTATGAGGTCTCCGTGTTCTTTACTTTGGATTAAGACAGTCGACAGGTTGAAAAAAATTATAATTTGTGTAGAGCCATCAGTCACTAGCTAGTAGCAGCAAAGCAAGAAAACATGACTATATTTATGTCAATGGCCATGCGATAGCAGCATTACACACTTTAATTCTTTGTCTTCTTTGTAACTTTTATAATTATTAACGATTTTACAAGCATTAGAAGTCATGTAAGCAGTAAGGCCTAGAGAAAATGTCGGTTACGACGGATGCGAAAGCCGATAGTAGCCTAACATGTCATCACCCATTTTAATACTTTGATTAATGTTAAAGAGCTTTCTATCCTCTTTGTAAAGAACTTTACATTTTGAAAATCGTACAATTAGTGAAGTTAGAGCTTTAAGAAGGCAGCAGTGCTGGTCATGTGCCATTGTTTACAAGCTTCACTTCCACACAACATGGCGGCTCCATGACGTCACGCCACCCTCAATGCTAGTGAATAGGCAGTGTCCTATCCAGTAATTTAGATCATTGCTTAAAACTGCTCTGTTTGACTTGCACAAAAAAAATGACACTGAGATAGTCTGAGCTAGGCCTTTTCCCGGGCTGATGTGTGTGGTATGTACCCACTTTGGACTCTATTTGGACTTTAAAGGACTGAAACAGGACTACAGCATTTGCTTAGAGCCTTCATTTGGGGCTAATATTTGTTTATTTAATCGCTTGGTTACTTATTATCTTTAAACATATACAAATACAGCACTTTTTGGGTTGCTCAAACTCACCCGAAGTTCTGCATCGTCTGTATTCAGGCTGAATAAAGAATAATTATAATTAGTAATTAAATAAATACCATACAAATCCTCAGATGATCAATTTCAATCACTGTAGCACCAGTGTATTTAATAATAATTAAAACTGTGTAAACTGTATTTTTTCCTATTCTGATGTCATTTACTTTGGTATTACACAGATTTCTCAAAGTAAATTAAATCATGGATGTAGGCCTATTTATTTAATTCTATACATTTCTATAAATTAAAGAGACAGTATCTCTGATGACTTGGCATGTTAATGGTCCTATGGTGATCCCTTTAATTGATGAATGTGAAAAAAAAAATGTACACCAACAAATGGAGTATTGCAACTGTAAACCTACAAATTGCACCCTGATATACCTGAAGTATCTAATAAAATGGCCAAACTGGCAGCATCAAACATCAAATCTTTGCCCTTAAGACATCTGTATTATTTATTGAAATGCTTTCATATCTGAGAAGGGATACTGAACCCTGTTTCAAGAAGAAAAATGTCCATTTTTTTCAGGGATGGATTAAGAATCAACTTTATACACTCCAGGGGTCAAGGGAGGGACTTGATTTATGTTCATGAAAGCAAAACAAACACTGGACCTGATCAAACCTAAACAGGTCAAATCCATTACAGATACACTCACATTTACTGTTACATCAGACACGGTGGTTTGAAGGCACTGTTTGTTTGTTTTTATAGAAATACACTATGTGTCCTAATGTTTATGGATACTCCATCTAATAAATGCATTCAGCTACTTTAAATTCTCTGGAATGATGGTGCTCCATTTAAAGCTTTTGGGATGAGTTAGGCAGTTGGGGATGCCATGGGGTGGTGATTATTCAGAAAAGGGTGGGTGGTGATTATCTGAACATCTTGACCTCACTAACGCTGTTATTAATCTATTAATGCAATCCAGTCTTCACTGCAATAATCCAAAATGTAGTAGAAAGCATTCCCTGGACAGAAGAGACAATTGCCCTAATATTTTTGTCCATATAGTGTATATCTTGATGAAAGAAGAGCCACATTACATCTGTATGTCTGTTATATGAAAAAAAAGAAGTTTATTTGCATTGCACTATTGCACTACTAAAAGTTGTCATTTACAACGTGTGAACATTTTATGCTGATCAGACTTTTAAATAAAATATTTATTTATTACATTTTTACATTAAAATAAATTAAGGTTAAGAATGACAGCAATACTATGTACTTTTCAGCAGCCCTGCCATAAATCCCAGCTTGATAAGCCAATAAAAACAGAGTACCTCACATAATTCTATGACCACATGTAAGGCCACTGTTTTGTGATCTGTGAACAAGTCAGGCCAGATCAATTTGGTTCTTTTTTTCTCAGTGTTGCTCTTCGATTCTTAAAGATGACCTAGACTTGAAACTGTATTTATCTAGGCATAGTTCAATGAAGATCATTTGTAACATGGACCTAACATATTGTGAACAACAAACATTGTAGATGTTTTCCAATCATTCCAATGAAGAGAAGACATAAACAAGTCATTAACGTCAAACAGGTCAGTTCCAAAAGATTAATGTATTGTGTAATGGTCATGACTCATGCCTAAACTTCTATCCACCACTCACATGTTTGCCATTACAGTTTAAATTAACATGCAAGGTTGGGCAGATGTCCACTAAACTCTATCCATTCCATTCTTAACAGCATACTTCTTCTGCCTACTGTGTATGAAATTTCTCATCTCTCCTCTCACTTAGTTTTTTCCTCGGCTCTCCTCTCAATTTGGTAAAACGTTTATTCATTTCCTATTCATTTTCTCTCACCCATACTCAAAAAACATGAGGAACAAGAAGTAAATATAGATAAAAAAAAAAAGAAAAAAAATCCCTCAAAAAATGTGATGTAAACCAACCAATTATAGCAAAGCTCAAACCCATTCCAGATTTTATTTCCTACAAGAGGTAGGTTTCCATACAGTATACAGTATATGCACACCATCTCCCTCTTATCTCTCCTCTTTTTTCATCAGTAATTGAAAAGCTCACCATAAAAGGGTAAATAGATTGTTTTAGGAAATTACAAAATAATTGGGTTTTGTGTGATATACAGTATATTAGGGATGAGCGAGCGATGATCAACCATCTAAATTATCTGTATCCATATCTGTACTCAAAGTGGGTGGGGCCTAAACTGCAATTGGGCATGGTTTAACCGGAAGTGGGTGAGGCTTAAATCGGTACATTAAGTCTAAAATTGATATGGATTGATCAGAAGTTGCTATATGTATTGTTTATTTGAAAACTATTTACAGAACAGCCTCAAAACTGATATTCAAATCAATGTTTTTGATCACAAAAGAGAACTATTTACAGAACCAGTTTTTTAAATAAACTCAGAACATGAATATTTTTAAGTGCATGAATGAATACACACTTTTGTGTGTAGAGAGGGGCAGGCGCTCTATGTGACTGGCCAATCACAGATCTTGAAGACAGTCAGTTACCCAATGAGGATTTTCCTTCAGCACGAGCATGGATATTTACGAGTTTTACTCGTATCTTGATCATACTCATCACAAATGCTTTATCCGTACTGGATGCTTGTCTGAAACGAGTACCCGGCTCAACCCTACTTACCACTTATGTTGTATACTTTAAATCAGAAATGTAGCTGTTGTTTAGCATTTCCTGCACATTGAAATGCCTAAGTTTATCGCAACAATGTTCATATTTAAAACGTGATCATTTTTGTTTGGTTTGAGTTTAAGTGAGTCAGGCTATAAATGAGCTACAGGTTGCATTTCACCATCTACATGCCCCGCACTGTGATCTGAATCTGGTTCTTAACCCTAAGAAAACAAAATGTAATACCTTTTCTAAAGCGGAGTTTCAAATTTTTTATTCTTCTGAAAATCATACTGCAGTAGAGTACAAAATTGAAAAAGTGCCAGCCTACAAGTATTTAGATAACAGGCCCTCTTTCAGAGCACATTCTGAAAGTCTTGTGAACATACTGGAGATTAGACTGGGTTTTTATTATTGTAATAGGACTTGCATTAATTTTATAGCTCAGAAAACACTTGGGGATATTTATATGCATGCTGAGTCTTCTTTACTTTGCTGATTAGACTGAGTGTATCACAGCTCTATTTCATATCAAATTCACTATCGTGCACACATCACTCTGTACTTTATGATTTGGTCTCCTGGCCTTCGTTAAGCCTACGGAAACAGTATCACTGGTGTATTTTTATTTACAAAGCTTTGCTGGGTAACCATCCCTATTATTTGTGTAATTTTTATCATGTGTGCACAGGTTGCATGATTCTCATTTTTCTAAAAAGGTTGCTCTACAAGGTACCAAAGATTAACTTAGAACTAGGCAAAAAAGCTTTCTCCCATTGTGCACCGTAGTCATGGAATAATCTACAGAACAAACTGCAGCTTAATGATTTTGTCTTCTTGAGTCAGTTTAAATCCTTGGTAAAGAAATGTCTGACCAAAGCATGTAACTGTTGCTTTTAGTTGGATTTGTGTTTGGGTCTATATTATGTATTGTGCTCTGTCTTTATTTATGGATTGCCCCCTATTTGTCATGTTTGTTACTAGGGATGAGCAAGTACACCACTATCTGTATCTGTTCGTCCATCTAAATGATCTCTATCCGTATCTGTACTCGGAGTGGGCGGGGCCTAAACCAGAATGGGTGTGGTTTATCCGAAAGTAGGTGAGGCTTAAATCGGTACATTTTTTTAATGATGGAGTCTGATATGGATTGATCAGACGTTGCTATATGTATTGTTTATTTGGAAACTATTTACAGAACAGCCTCAAAACTGAGATTCAAATCAATGTTTTTGATCACAAAAGAGAACTATTTACTATTCATGAACAAGAGTTGTCATACTCAACACAACTTCCTTTTTTATTTATTATTTTTATTTTATGATCAAACTAATTTTTTTTCTTCATTATTTATTTCTTTTTACTACGTAATGTTCCTGGCATTTTTCCCCACACAAAGTTAAACAATGATAATTAAGGTGTGTGTGAGTGTGTGTGTGTGCATGCGTGTGTGACTGAGTGACTGCAGCCAGAGCTATATACACGTCTATTTAAGGGAGGGGCGGGCACTCTGTGTGACTGGTCAATCATAGATCGCGAAGACAGTCAGTAGGATTTTCCTTCAGCACGAGCATGGATCAATGATCTATATTACTGGATAGGACACACGTGACTTTTTAATGCGCCGGCATGGAGCCTCCATGTTGTGTGGAAGCAGGGCAAGCTCTGAAGGAAGCAAACAATACTTTATCAGAATTCTATCAGCAGAGACCAGGAGATCACATTCCACAAGTATGTATTCATTTTAAAATGATTTATTCATAATAGTCTGTGAATTACAGCCACAATCTCTGACCTACAAACTTGACGTAGTTCCGTAGACATTACACTAATAGTCAGGTTTGCATCAAACCAACAACACTCATGAAGTTAGTATCACAAACATGAACTCTTACTGTAATCAAATGTAGATATGCAGCAGAACTCTAAACTACTAGACTAGAGTAACTTTTATAGCGACAATGATGCCGTGTCAGTGTTGTCAACTTGGCAGTGCCAGTGGCCCATCAAATTGTCTTAAGTTACCTTTTAAATTACTAAAAAGTAAAAATTTATATTGCAGCATAAATAGAGCTTTACAGTGTGTTTACTGTAACATTAACTGAACTCGGATGATAGCATTGAATATTTCTACATTTACTTTAATATGTATGAGGTCTCCGTGTTCTTTACTTTGGATTAAGACAGTCGACAGGTTGAAAAAATTGGTCATTTGTGTAGAGCCATCGGTCACTAGCTAGTAGCAGCAAGGCAAGAAAACATGGCTATATTTATGTCAATGGCCATGCGATAGCAGCATTACACAATTTAATTATTTTTCTTCTTTGTAAATAACTTATATTTTGAAAATCGGATCATTATTAACGATTTTACAGCCATTAGAAGTCATGTAAGCAGTAAGGTCTAGAGAAAATGGCGGTTATGAAGGATGCGAAAGCCGATAGTAGCCTAACATGTCATCAACCATTTTAATACTTTGGTTAATGTTAAAGAGCTTTTTATCCTCTTTGTAAAGAACTTTAAATTTTGAAAATCGTACAATTATTAGCGAAGTTAGAGCTTTGAGAAGCAGCAGTGCAGGCTATGTGCCATTGTTTACAAGCTTCACTTCCACACAACATGGCGGCTCCATGACGTCACGCCACCCTCAATGCTAGCGAATAGGCAGCGTCCTATCCAGTAATATAGATCATTGGCACGGATAATGATGAATTTTACTCGTATTGTGATCATACTTGTCACAAATGTTTTATCCATACCGGATACTTGTCTGAAATGAGTATCCGGCTCAACCCTATTTGATATTATATTTATTGGGAAACCTTTTAACTGGAAATGGTGTTATTTTCAGAGGTGTCAAGTACAAATACTTCGTTACTATACTTAAGTAGAAATTTTTGTTATTTATACTTTACTGAGTAATTATTTTCGGACGACTTTCTACTTCTACTCACTTACATTTTCATGTAATTATCTGTACTTTCTACCCCTTACATTTTAAAAACAGCCTCGTTATTTCTATGTATTGTCTGAGTTTGAGTGAGAATGCTGAGGAAGAGTTTTTCTTCCGCTACTGAAATCACTGAACCACGAGCCAAAGAGGAATGGTGGGGAGGAGATGTGCGGTGAGCGACAGCAGGGTTGCCAGGTCCCCAAAAATCTCCATCCTGATGTCTGACATAAAGCACTCCATACAATCTATAATTAATTTAACAATATGATTGCTTTTCTTTGCATCTGAAACATCCCCTTTTCTGTACTATAGGTCTATTTTTTTTAACTCCTTGTGGTTTTAACACCACAGTTATATGCTTAAAATTTCTGCGTTACTATAAGTGTTTTTTTACGGCTATGACTGAGGTGTACACAAGGAGTTAAAATAGGGGTGCTAGATCAGAGATAGTGAAAAAGAGGACGTCTGGTCACCTTAGTTAAAAGGCAGTGAATAAGTGAGTGTGAAGAGCTTTGGGGTAGACTTACTAGTATTAGATGATTTATTGGAATGGGATCTGAACATATAAATTTTGAGTAGAGAAAAGGGGATATTTTAAATGCAAAGAAAAGCAATAATGGAGGTATGTTCTTACATTATATTTACTACTAATAATAAAAAAATAATAATGCTAACAATATGTGATTGGACACTCTAGATTTTAGGCTGTTGTCAGGTTGTATAGGGAGGGCGCTTTATGTCAGACATCAGGATGGAGATTTTTGGGAACCTCACAACCCTACTGCTGCTTAATGCAGATCTGCTCCCCACCGTCTATGTAAGTCCACCCTTTAGTAAGTAATCCTGCAAAGTGTGAAAAACAAATGATTTCTTTTTAACAAACAATTAAATATAAATGTAATAAAACGATAAAGGGCAAAAGTTTTCATTCTTCACCAAAAACAACTCAGATTCAAAGCAATCTGTAAAACTTTATCCGGAAATGACGCGCTTATACCCATGTGTGGTACAAATCGGGCAGGGTGAACAGATCACGTAGTGACAACCCCTACAGTATTTCATTTGGGTTTGTCATCATTCAAAAAAACATCCTATACAGATAAATTGCGCCATCCAGAAAGAGTGAATGTGATTGTGGATGATAATTATAAACATTAACCATTCTGATACCATATTGGTAAGCAATCCATGGCACCTGTGCGTCATGTGTGTCGTCACTCTCCAGTAAGCTCAGTACTACACATATATGGTCTGCTAATATATTTGAAATGACTAAAATGTTTTCATTTTCAGGGGCATATATGCAGCTGAAACAGGTAGCCAGTACATCCCAAAAATGCCAACATTACCATTTTAATATAACATTATAGTCTTTACGGCTTTTAGAAAAAAATTATTTTGGGGGTGGGGGGTGGGGTAGTGCACTATATGCCCCTGTGGGGCAGACTAAGTTTTGGCATTTGTTTTCCTTACATTACTTTTACTTTTATACTTTTAAGTAGTTTTGAAACCAGAACTTTTGTACTTTTACTTGAGTAAAAAGCTTAAGTTGATACTTTTTAAACCCCAGTATATTTACTTCTACCTGAGTAATGAATGTCAATACTTTTGACACCTTTGGTTATTTTGGCTAAGTCTCCTTTGAAAAAGATGTCAATCTAAAGGGTCTTCCTGATTAAATAAAGGTGAAAACAACAACACAAATGATAGAAAATAAAAACCCATAAATGAAATCAAATTGGTATATCTAACTACAGTTTTATACCTTCATCACATTTAATCTAGTGTTTGGTTGCATGTGAATGTTGACTGTTAACATCAGAGCAATAAAACATTTTATTTTGAAAAAAGGCATTAGTAATACATTGATACTGTTATCTGCATTCAGAGAATAATGCTACAAAATGAATTTTAAGCCAAGAATTTACTGGACATGGAAAAAAAAATATTTTCTCAATGTAAATATGCATAGTGAATTGTGATATGCCAAGATGTGAAGTTATACTTGGCTTGTTATGTTCCAATATTCAATACACTGTTCACTTTAGTATCACTAAATTAAATTGATTTGTTAAATAATATAAAATATTCTAAGCTTGTGAGGTCAAACATCTGAAAAAGTTAATAAAAGTTTTATTTGAATGGCTTCCAAACATTTTTTTGCAGCAAAAAAAAAATAAATAAATTACATAAATAAATAATAATTTTTAATCTAATTGCTACATTATTGCCTTGAAAAGTGATTTTAAAGCATCAACGCATTTCACCTGGGCCAGACTGACAATGTTCCAAAATGTAAATTGTTGAATAGATGCAAGGCAGTGGCACGCAGTGATAATGCAATGATTGAATTTAATCTGCTTGTTTATACTCTTTATTCTGAAGACACACACATGCAGATGAATACACACACACACCCTTGGGCAGTGGTCTGCAGGGTGGAACACTGAGTTTTCACCTGTCAGTATTATTTAGTATCAACTTGGAATTGTCCATGTATTCATGTGACTTTTGTCTGTCAGTGTAAGCATCTTCTTGGCATTGAAAATTAAATACTTATTAAATAATCTACCAATCTCTCTCTCTCATTTCATACAGTATATATATATATATATATATATATATATATATATATATATATATATATATATATATATATATATATATATATTAAACTTGGTCATTTATTTATTGAGGAAAATGAACCAATATGACATTTGTGAGTAGCAAAAGTATGTGAACCTTTTCTTCCAGTATCTATGACCCTCATTTGCAGCAGTAGCTGCAACTACACGTTTCCGGTAATTGCTCTTTAACCATTCCTTGTTAGAATGACTTGTGTGCTTAGGGTCATTGTCTTGCTGCAGGACCCAGTCGTCCTGGCCCAGATGCAGCAAAACAGGCCCAAACCATGATACTACCACCACCAAGTTTCACAGATGGGATAAGGTTATTATGTTGGAATGCAGTGTTTTCCTTTCTCCAAACACAACACTTTTCATTTAAAGCAAAACGTTTAAATGACAAAGTTCTATTTTGGTCTCATCCTTCCTCAAAACATTTTTTTTCCAAAAGGCTTCTGGCTTGCCCACATGATCTTTAGCAAACTGCTGACAAGCAGCAATGTTCTTTTTGAGAGCAGTGGCTTTTTTCTTGCAACCCTGCCATGCACACCATTGTTGTTCAGTATTATCCTGATGGTGGACTCATGAACATTAACATTAGCCAATGTGAGCAGCCTTCAGCTGCTTAGAAATTACCCTGGGGTCCTTTGTGACTTCGTCAGCTATTACATGCCTTGCTCTTGGAGTGATCTTTGTTGGTCGACCACTCCTGTGGAGGGTTACAATGGTTTTGAATTTCCTTCATTGGTACACAATCTGTCTGACTGGATTGGTGGAGTCCAAATTCTTTAGAGATGGTTTTGTAACCTTTTCCAGCCTGATGAGCATCAACAACTCTTTTTCTGAGGTCCTCAGAAATCTCTTTTGTTCGTGCCATGATACACTTCCATAAACATGTGTTGTGAAGTGCATTGTTCTTTAAATAAAACAGGGTGTCCACTCACACCTGATTGTCATCACATTGATTGAAAACATCTCACTCTAATTTCACCTTCACCATACAGCTTGACTTAGCCTGCTAGAAGCGTAGTGTCAATCAATCAAAATTTATTTATATAGCGCTTTTTAAAACAGGCATTGTCACAAAGCAGCTTTACATAATTAGTATCAAACAATTTGAATCTAAGCCCGATGTGAGCAAGCCAAAGGCAACAGTGGCAAGGAAAAACTAACTCAAGGCTGGAGGAAGAAACCTTGGGAGGAACCAGACTCACAAAGGGGATCCATCCTCCTCTGATCAAACTACTGATAGAGATTCATATCATAAGTCTGACATTGTGCTACAATGTAAAACAATAATGATATTAATAATAGTGATCATTGCATCCATATTGGGTATCATAATTAAGATGTCGTATCGTGTGTGATTTGTGGTCTTTTGTTAAAGTTAAAGCCTTCCTAGAAACACAAACTCTTCATAGAATGCACAGTTACTGAAGTTTGCAACTCCCAGAACCTTTTGGATTTAAAAAACCAGTCAGAATCTACTTTGAAGATGAACTGCTATGGACTTTGTGAGAACTTTACATAACGCAGGCCTGCAGTCCTTGTTGTTTCTTGATGTTGGAGACCTGGAGAGGAGGTGCCGCAAGTAGTGCATGAGGACGCAGAAGCATGGGAAGCAAGTTGGGCTCTGTGCTAGGCTAAAGGCTAATCCTTGCCTGCTGGCTCTACCGTTGCTATTCCTCACAAATGACTGCTCTCAAGAGAATAAACTGGATGGCATCTGACTCCAGCATCTTATTAGGTGTGAACACAGAGACTGATGTTTTTTAATCTTTACTGAAATGTGGCTTAATGACAATACATGAAATGCAGCTAGATGGGCTAATCTGCTATCACACTGATAGGAGTGCAGCACCACACTGAGCATTCAGGTCATCAAGGCAGCATTCTCAGTCCTCTGTTGTACACTTTACTGACTCAAGACTGTGCAGCAATGCACAGCTCCAATCATATCAAGTTCGAAGATGACTGTGGTGGGTCTCATCAGTGTGAACAATGAGTCAGCATACAGAGACTATAAACTTTCTCTGAATGTTGATCAAACTAAAGAGATGGTTGTTTACTTTCAAAGAACACAGAGACAATTCTCTGTTGAACATTGATGACTTTGATTGCCAGGAGCAACAAATTCCTTGGTCCCTCAATACAAGCTCCGTAAGTAAGAAAGCCCAACAGCATCTCTACTTTCTGAGAAGATTGAGGAAAGCTCACCTGCCAACTTCTATTCTCAACACTTTCTACAAGGGAACCACAGAGAGCATCCTGAGTAGCTACATTATTATCTGGTTTACAAAATGCACTGCATCTGCCCACAAGTCTCTCTTGGCGTACAATGAGGATGGCTGAGACAATCATTGGGGCCTTTCTTCCATCTCTCATTGACATTTACAACAAGCAGTGCATCTGGAAAGCTCTCAGCATTGTGGAGATTTCATCAGAACCATTACATAGTCTCTTCACCCTGTTGCGTTCTTGTAGAAGATATCATTCAGAACCTCACTGCTACACTGTCCAACAGTTTCATCTCAGTTTGTCAGACTCCTTAACACACACAGTCTTACTCTCAGGGACTAAATATCACTGCATATTTGGACAGCACTGTATTTGCCTACATACTCATTGGAATATTTGCACATTTGAACACTACTACAAAACACTGCTGCTAAAATGATAAATCTGCTGCTACACACTGTAGGCTGGAATCTTGCTTCACACTAGATATCATTAGACATCACTCAATACCATATACTGACCAACATTACACTTGTTCTTCATCATGTAATGTGTCAGTCCAGTTAGACAAGCTGTGTTTTGTATTTATTAGGGCTTGTATTTATTGTATGTTATTGTATGTTTTTCATTACACTTGTTTTCTGTGTTGCACATAGTCCTGGATGAACGTTGTTTCATTTCAATATGTGCTGTACTGTATATAGCTGAAATGACTAAAAAACCTCTTGAACGTATTTTTATTCCTATAAACAAAACTCTATCAAAAGGTTATTTATCTAACTTGCATTCTACAAACCGGATTCCAAAAAATTTGGGACACTAAACAAATTGTGAATAAAAACTGAATGCAATGATGTGGAGGTGCCAACATCTAATATTTTATTCAGAATACAACACATATCACAGATCAAAAGTTTTAACTGAGAGAATGTATCATTTTAAGGGAAAATATGTTGTTTCAAAATTTCATGGCGTCAACAAATCCCCAAAAAGTTAAGACAAGGCCATTTTTATCACTGTGTGGCATTCCCCCTTCTTACAACACTCAACAGACGTCTGGGGACAGAGGAGATCAGTTTCTCAAGTTTAGAAATAGGAATGCTCTCCCATTCATGTCTAATAC
>BRDA01036483.1:3588-19572 GCA_036984385.1 Crenuchus spilurus | reverse complement strand
TGTGTTTGAGACAGAAGAGAATGTGTTTGAGACAGAGGAGAATGTGTTTGAGACAGAGGAGAATGTGTTTGAGACAGAAGAGAATGTGTTTGAGATAGAGGAGAATGTGTTTGAGTCAGAGGACACTGTGTCTGAGACAGAGGAGAATGTGTGTGAGACAGAAGAGAATGTGTTTGAGACAGAGGAGAATATGTCTGAGTCAGAGGACACTGTGTCTGAGACAGAAGAGAATGTGTTTGAGAAAGAAGAGAATGTGTTTGAAACAGAAGAGAATGTGTTTGAGACAGAAGAGAATGTGTTTGAAACAGAAGAGAATGTGTTTGAGACAGAGGAGAATGTGTCTGAGACAGAAGATAATGTGTTTGAGACAGAGGAGAATGTGTTTGAGACAGAAGAGAATGTGTTTGAAACAGAGGAGAATGTGTTTGAGACAGAGGAGAATGTGTTTGAGACAGAGGAGAATGTGTCTGAGACAGAAGAGAATGTGTTTGAGACAGAGGAGAATGTGTCTGAGACAGAAGAGAATGTGTTTGAGACAGAAGAGAATGTGTTTGAGACAGAAGAGAATGTGTTTGAAACAGAGGAGAATGTGTTTGAGACAGAGGAGAATGTGTTTGAGACAGAGGAGACTGTCTGAGACAGAGGAGAATGTGTGTGAGACAGAAGATAATGTGTTTGAGACAGAGGAGAATGTGTGTGAGACAGAAGATAATGTGTTTGAGACAGAGGAGAATGTGTTTGAAACAGAGGAGAATGTATTTGAGACAGAGGAGACTGTCTGAGACAGAGGAGAATGTGTGTGAGACAGAAGATAATGTGTTTAAGACAGAAGAGACTGAAATTATAATCATTTTGTGGAGGTTTAAATTGATGGGGTCAAATGGACCCTAAAGATAAATGATGTTAGTTAATTTGAAGGTAATAGGAGGGTTAAAGGTGCATTACATTATAAAAGTAGCCAGCTTCAGCTTTAGAATCATTCTTTTTTATCAAAAGGTTTAGATTCAGAGAGGTTTATTGTTTCACAATAACACAACAGTCTTTTCGGTCTAGATAACAATATGAGACAAAGCACTCTAAAACAAATAGACAGGTGCTACATTATTATATCCTCACACCCCCAGTTTATCTTCCTTTTCACTCATATACAACCCTGTTATCGGTGAGGCTGTGGGTATTTTCTGAGAGTTTGGGATTAGTAGTGGGGTCCAAACTGAAGCTAATGGAACCCACACATGCACACACAAAGATACACACATCTAATCTGTCCTTCTCATTCCCCAAATGGCCAGGCCTCTACTACACTCAGCCTTAGTTTTGATGCTTACTGCATTGCTAATTACAAGCCTTTATCACATTGTGTTGCTGCAGGCTAAAGGCCAGCTTCAGTCCACTTGAGAGAGGCCAATCCCTCAAATCTGGTGGCCCAATGGCCAGAGCACGGGGGACAGATGTGGGATCAGGGCCAAGCTGCTCTCTGTTTGCTATTGCGATCCTCTTGGTCAACACACAGCTCTATTTCTCTCCATCAGGCACCCTTTGAAACAGCCACAGGCCTTTGTCTTTGATGAAGACTGCACACTCAGTCAGCTCCAGTTTGATTGAACGTACTGTTTGCCGATCGGTTGTATGTGTGCTCGGCTTGGATGTCTTTTCATTCAAGAGCTGTTGCAGTCTGCTGTTTAAGCTGGTAACACATGCGCTGAAACAAGTTGGGTAGCTTCATAAAAGATTAAAGAAGAAGATTAGGCAAAAAGCAACAGTGAAACTGCTTTTAGCAGCTGGTGGAACTGGCTACGGTCCTCATAATGAGACATTTTAAGGCTGATGCTCTGAATTTGTTCTTAAAATTTGTTCTTTGTTATTTGTTGAAGTTAACTGAACAATGGACAAAATGAGTCCAGTGTTTACCATATCAGGGAGAATTTCATTTTAAGATGATAAAACAGCTAATGTATAATGAAATAAGCATTTGTATTGATCTAATATAGACAATATTAAACATAATACAGCCTTAATATTTCTTCCATTCCAAATCAGTGATGCAATAACTGTAGATTGCATGCAAATGTTAGTTAATCTGAACCCTATTCTACAGTAGATCCATTTCAGGATATGCAAAGCAACTGGACATTGGCTTCTGAGTTGTTTCTTGGCTCACTGTGTGGCACTGTATTTCTGGTTGACCTACAAGAAGATAGCAAATTATCTTGGAGTTTGTTGTAGATGTGTCATTTGCATCTGGAAGAAAATGTCATATCAAAAAATTATTGGTCATAATTTGATTCAAAAAGGTAAACTGTCATATTTTATATTCATTACATGTAAAGTAACATTTCAAGTGTTTTTGTTTAGTTTTCTATATAAATCTAACATTATCAGCATTAAAAAGGCTTGAAATATGCCATTTTATGTGTAATAAAGCTAAAATACATATAACTTTTATAAGATATTCTAAATGGTAGAGATGTATCAGTATATTGCTGCTGTCTGTCTGTTGCCATTGGCCATAAAATTGATCTAAAAGGTAGAATATATCAATCCGAGATGGAGTTAAAACTGTCAAAATCAACTATTTGGACATTGGTATGATAAAACCTGCTGCAATTCTCTAACCACTTTTGAAAATTTAAAATATGCTTGAATTAAAGCTTCCATTCTGAACCTGTGCCATAATGAGCTGGATTACTGAGCCAAAACAAGCCCAAAGCATCACTGTCCAATTACTGCACTATTTGTTTTTAGTCTTATTCATAGTTATATTAATTTAGGTTATTCTCTAGTATTTGCATATATCTTTGACAGTATATGTTTTCACCTCACTTGGATCCTGACATTGGTAAACAGTAGGGCAAACACACTTTAATTCACTTCCAGCTGATATCTAAATCCCCTGATGGTAGATAAGTTTGTGATACCACCTGTGCTCTTCTGAAACTACATTATTCATAGCCGTTTCAGTATGAATAACAAAAGATCAAATGCTGAGCTTGCATTAGTGTCAGAGATACTCATTTCTTAGAGATCTTACAGATAAGATTCACATGTACATACTTGTCATTCTGACGTAACCCAATGATCAAAACATCAGCACAGGTTGAAAGCAGTGTCCACTATTGTCTTGATCATTTATAGCAAGAAAGCATTGTCTAGTGCTGTGAAGCTTTATTTGTTGTCACTGTATCTATCAATCAATCAATCAATCAATCAATCAATCAATCAATCAATCAATCAATCAATCAATCAATCAATCAATCAATCACCTTTATTTAAATTGAATCAGCCACAACATTAAAAACACTCAAAGGTGACACAAATAACCGATTATCTCATAACAATGATGCATACAGACCTCATGACAACGGCCAAGCAGTCAAACAGTTATGGCCTGACAATTGAGTTTGAGCATCTGCAAAGTGGCAAAAATGGCCTAAAGCATCAGTGGGACGTGCTGGAAATACCAGTATCAGTCCCTTCAGCTTATAGGACTTAAATGTTCTGTTGCTATTGTATTGATACCAGACACCACAGGACACCTTCAGTCCTAATAGAGTCCATATAGAAGACCAGCAACATATTTTGCACTATAGTTTTAATGTTATGACTGATTGGTGTATATTATTTTCGACAGCTAATGCAGTAGTTTTAATACACTCAGTATGAAAATACATTTCAATAAATAACATCAATTTATTTTGACCCAATAGATAATTCCAGTGAAAACCCAAAAAATTCCTAAATTCATTTTTTCCGTCAAAAATTAAAATTGTGTTGCTGTAACTTATGTTTATATTCATTAAATCTGTGATATTCATTCAATAATTTACATTTTTAAGTGTAGAAAACACAACTTTCAGGTCCATTTGATGGAGGGACATCTTCCTTTTTGCTATAATCAGTGGAGGTCTCTTAATAATGTGGACTAACACTACCTGAGGAGACGGGTGTGAGTGTTTGTGAAAGGAAGCTGTTTCTCCACACTCACTGGCCCCAAGGTGTGAAATACATTAACACCCTCTAAAGTGGAGTCCCGTGGTAGTTAGGCTGGAGATTTATGACACACAGTTGGAGATTTGGGCCTCATTTAGTATGTTTTACTTACCATTTGCATTGCTGCATGACAGGTTCTGCACATTTGGGAGAAATCATTAAATAAAGTGCTAAAACTGAAACAAGTAGATTTCCAGCAATCCGGTCCAGTTTTTTGTAAAAGTACTTTTTGTCTCAAGGCTTCTTTGTATGAGTGTTATTGTGGCCAGTAGTGTAACTCTTAAGCCTCAGTTTAGATCTCATTGGCTGGGAAAGCCTGCTGTGGGTGGCCGAGTTGTGTCAACTGCCAAGTCTATGCTTTTGAGAGAAGCTTCAGGAGATAATACTTCCCATCATCTAGCTTATAGCTAACCACCCTCACTGCTGTCAGTCACTTCTGAACTTCTTTGAACTTTGCCTGATGCAAGACCCCATCTTCTGCACTGATAAAAACACACTTTGCATGGTATTTTGGTAGGTACTATTTACTGAAAAAGAAGTCATTTGCATGAAGGTTTGTGTCTTTATGCACATCATACACAAATCAGTCAGCAAATCTCCAAAAATGTAAATATTGTGAAAAATGTTCATTTTTGTACACTCAACAAGGCAAACTGTCATTACACATACATATATTTTAAGCCTCTTTGTTTGAATGTTAATACTCTTTGAATAGTAACGTACGCCAAAAGAAATATTTGAATATTTTGAAATTCTAGATTTATAATATTCATTTATAATTTTTTATTAAATCTATTTTTTTAGATTTATAATTTTTATAAGTTAAACCAATTTTGAAAACAAAAAAAACTTCAAATGTCACTTTACATGTCATGAATGTGAAATATAATATTTCTTTTACATTTTTCAATGAAATTATGAACACAAATGAACTTTTCGCTATGTTCAAATTTTTGTGATGCACTAGTATGTTAGGCCTCGAGTGAAGAGTCAGTTGATGAAGTTAATGTGTTGGATGCAGGAACACTAAGGATGTGAGTAACGGACAAAAGTCAAATTTATTATGGCTACTTTGACTGTGTCAGAGCATCTCCAAAACAGCAGGTCATGGTAACCCAACCACAGGGTCATGGGTGCCCAAAGCTCAGTGGTGTGCATGGGGATTCTGAGGCCATAGATGAGCTATTGTAGCCCAAATGTTAATGCTGGCTAGGATAGAAAGGTGTCAGAATGTACAGTGCATCACAGCTTGCCAATATGTGGCTGTGTAGTCACATACTGCCCTTTGCCGCCACCAAAAGCATTTACCATGGGCACATGAGGATCTGAACTGGCCCATGGAAGAATGAAAGGATGTAGCTTGGAAGCTGGTTGAGACAGTGTGATGCTCTGGGCAATTTTCTGCTAGGAGCCTTTGGTTCCTGGCATTCCTGTTGATGTTACTTAAACATGCTACACCTACCTCAGCATTGCTACAGTTCAAGTACACATAGCAAATGTATTTCCTAACGGTCTCTTTCAGCAGGATCATGCACACTACCACACTGCAATAATGGTTCAGGAATGATTTGAGGAACATGGTAAAGAATTCAGTGTTGACGTGGCCTCCAAATTCTCCAGATCTTAATCCAACTGAACTTCTGTGGATGTTCTGGACATACAATTCCAATCTCCAGCAACTCCACCAACTAATATAACAAGGATCTACTGCCTTGACAAGTCTGAGCTGTTTTGACAGCACATGGAGGGAGGGTGTTTTGGCAACACAATATTAGGCAGGTGGTTTTAATGTTATGGCTGAATTGTTAATATATATATTTGAGTACAGTGGAACCTCGGTTATTGTTTGCCCTGGTTATCGTTTGCCCTCAGTTATTGGTGACATTTTTGGGGAAATTTTGTTCCAGTTATCTTCCAGCCACCCAGGTGACTCGCCACTAATTTTGCAAAAACAAAGCATTCCTCCACCCCTTCCTCAATCACCTAGCCATTAGTCATTCATTCTGTCTTTGTTTCTCTTGGTGTTTCCTTGATAATGCTCAAAACAAACTAAACACCTCACACTAAAGCAACGGCGCAACAAATAAAAAACGAGAACGGTTGTACTGTACATTTCATTAGTCTTTTATATTTATTTCTCATTGTTTTCTGTATGTAAAACTAGTGTTATTCTATATAAAATGTATATTATGTTAATACTTTGGAGTGTCTGAAATGGGTTAATTGGGTTTACGTTATTTCTTATGGGAAATGCTTCAGTTATAATTTTTTTTTGGCTAGCATCAGGTACTTTAAAAACATACAGGCCTATGGGAGTCATGAGGGGAGTCCTGGGGCTAAGGACTAACTGGGAATAACTGGGAACCGAGCTATGGAAGTCAGAGACCCATGGCTGAATTTCCGGGCTTCCCTGGTAGCTGAGGGCCGAACTCTTTGGGAGGCCCAGGACGCCCATGACTCCCATAGGCCCAGTGTATATATTATATATCCACTGTATATATTGAATTCTATTGGTTAAAGTAAGTTAGCATTGGTGTGACAAAAAAGTATGTTGTTCAATATAATTTTTTAGCATTTGTACCTCATTGAAACAAGTAGAGAAATTATCATTTCAAGTAGAGTCTAATTCTGCAGTAAGACCTTTACAGTCATACATCAAAAAATGTGAAAACTGTGGAAAAGTTCATTTTTGTTCATAATTTAATTAAAACAAGTAAACTCATTTAATATTCATTACATGTAAAGTGACATATTTCTTATTGTAATGTTGATCAGCATAGTTTATAGCTCATGAGTTGACACTTTACTATCAAACCATTTGTTAGTATTTTTGGCACATTGGACAGTCATGCTGGAAAAGAAAGTTGTCATCTCTAGTTGGAAGCATGAAGTGCACGAAAAATTCACTGTAGACGGCTGCATTGACTTTGGGCTTGATAAAACACAGTGGGCCAACACTAGCAGATGACATGGCACCTCAAACCATCACAGACTGTAGAAACTTCAGACACCTCAGATTCTGTACCTCTCCAAATCATACAGATCAACATTAATACAAGAAATATGTCACTTTACATGTAATGAATATAAAATATAGTTTACTTTTTAAAATTATATTACGAATTAAATCTTTTTGCAATATTTAGATTTTTGTATATGACTGTATAGATGCAACATTTTTAGTATTATTTACTGAGAAAAAACTATGAAGATTTAAGAATATAATTACATATGAATAATATAGCAAAATGCAAATAAATGACCAGCCTTTAAGGCTTGAAAAGGAGAAATGATTATAGTAATAAGGTGTATTGCTATGATTTTATTCCTTAATGCTATAAATGTGTTCAGCAAAAGGATAGAAAAGAGAAAAATGAAAATCTTGGAACATGTAATCAATTGTGTCATCTATTTGTAACAGAAGATCCAAATTTATGCTCTGACTCTGCCTGAGGTTAGTTTGGTTTAGGTCTTGTGAGACCAATGAAAATCCCATATCTACCTCTTGCTGCTGGACAAGACAAATTTGATCTACTCCATGGCTCCCACCCTGCAGCTTGTGCGTGGTAGTAAATTTCCTCTGTAGACCGTGCCAGGTCCCCTTGAGCATCGTTTAAAAGGATGAATACAGCAACAAACTACTACATGACTGGAGAGGTCAGCCCCAGTGAAACCCTTTGGAAAAATGAGCACACTACAGTCCTGTGGCTGTGCGCTCTGCTACTCTGCATAGGTCAAAGGAGAAGTCCATCCACGCTGATGTTCTCCTGTTCTGCGAGGTCTATGACTCCATTCTAGATTTCTAATGGCTGTGATATCACTGGAGCCAGACCTTTTGGCCAGTCTGCCCTGTTAACTCACTGAGCACCTAACCTGTTTGACTCATTATGTCTCTAATTGAGTGGCTGAGGCGTCAGAGGGCTCAGGCGGAGGCTGATTTAGAGGGACCCACTCTCAGTGTCTCCATGAACTCATCCGTGACTCAGCTAACAGCCTGAGCTCCCGTAGACTAGCTGATGACCTCAGAGCTATGAAGACGGTATAGTCCAACTTTTATAGGCTGGTGAGAGAGCGTCCAGTCTGGACGTCTACCCCCCTCACTTACTCCCCTAAAAGGCCAAACAATTCCCATATGCATTCCATATCTGCAGAGATGTCCAGAGTTTAAACTTGTCCGGGAATGATGTAGTGTGATAATTCCACAAGGCACCAGGACATGTCCTGCTTTTTACCAGCACATTTTATTACTGCATCTCTAAAAATTTGGATGTTGTGGGAATATTTAAATATATACACTTTAATAATGTATCCCAGTTGTGGTGAATAAAAGAACTCTACCAAATGATTAGCGATGCTGAGTTTATTCATTAATTGCAATATGCTTGTCAGTCTCTTTTTCTTATTTTATTTGTGAATTAATTTTTTTCTTCTTCTTCAATCCTTGGCTCCTCTCAGGATTTCTTCCTCGTACTTTTAAGGCATTTTTCTTTGCCACTGTAGCTTCTGGTTTGCTCATGGGTGACTTGGATTTGGAGATTATTTTGTAAAGCTGATTTTATGTCAAACTGCCTGCTAAACCAACATTGTAACAAAGGTTTATATGAATTAATACAAAATATGAATTTCAATTTGAGTTTCTTTCATTTAGAACTGAAGCTATGAGTCCAACATTGTTAACAAACACTAGAAATGAATAATAAATGTATTATTAATTAAATAGTTGAACCATTTCTACCAAAATATATCAAATGTTTCATACCATTTTCTTTTGAGTTATTGCTATTTTGTTAGCAATGTTAGTGTTACACCCCCGCCTGGCCCATTGCCTTGTGTTTCACGTTCACGTCATTGTTCAGGTCTGTTCCCTTGTTTTTTTCCAATCACTGCCCCTATAAGTCTCCTCTGGTTGTCATTGTCCCTGTCACTCATTGTTTGTGTTTGTGCATGTGAATGTGTAGTGTTCTCTTAAGTTCTCAGTGTTTAATAAATACATGTCATTTATATTATAACAATCAGAGATTCTGGATTTCTGGTTTTCATTAGCTACAAGCCATAATGATAATCAGTAAAACAAAAAAGGGCTTGAAATGTGTTTTTTGACATAGCAATAGCAAATACAACTGAATATTAGCTTTAGCAATGCATAGCAATGTTCATCTTGCCAGTGTTAAATCAACACTATTAGTGTTAAATTAACACTGAGGGTGTCAAAATGTAACACTCTCAGTGTTAATTTAACTCTAACAGTGTTGATTCAACACTGGCAGATTTACTGTGTAGTGTCCTTGTTAAAATAAAAAATCAGTATCTGGCCTTTACATTGAGTTTACATTTTATAAAGACCGGACCAAGAGAAATGATCTCAAATGACTTTCAGTACATTAAATGTGTGATGACAGGATGGGTAAAGTTGCACAGCAAAATTATATCAACAATCCAAAAACATCACAGTATTTTCAGCACACTGGCTTATTGTACTTTAATTATATTAATAGCTTTAGTTTGAACATGCTTGTGCTATTTTTGCCTCTCTCTAGCAAACAGTTCATTGAAACACTACATGCTTTGTTTTGGCT
This sequence comes from Crenuchus spilurus, assembly GCA_036984385.1. Lineage (NCBI taxonomy): Eukaryota > Metazoa > Chordata > Actinopteri > Characiformes > Crenuchidae > Crenuchus > Crenuchus spilurus. Next base: position 10,006 of record BRDA01036483.1, on the reverse strand, counting down.
ACTGGGCCAAATTGTTTCCATTAGTGCAAAATCAGCATTGCCTTAGGGCTCAGAATGAAGGGCACAGCCAGCTTTGCCCTCATGACCCAGTCTTTTAGTCTCTCATTAGTTATTAAACCTGTTTCTAATGGCATGCCAGTGCAGGTGAAAAGCTGCAGGAGGCTGAGTCATGTGGCTGGTTGTCCTCTTTCATTTGCTTTTAGCATGCCTTGATGGTACAGTGTATTACTGTACTGCAGATGATTAGATAAACATAGAGTCTCCCACATGCTGACTATAGCTGAACAAAACAAGGAAGAAAAACAGCAAAAGTTCTCTTCTCAATTATATTAACCCTTTAAACTCCAAGGGCTTGTATGTGGATTCACATTTCAAGTGATTATTCATTAATGCATAATGTGTAATCATTAGAAATCATATTTTTGTACTGCTATACTATTACAATGGTATTATATTTATTACACACATATTTATTTTGCACAAATCTGCCATAACATTAATACCAGTAACAGATAATGCAAATAACAGTAACTATCTTATAACACTGGTGCATGTGAAGGTCTGGGATGTATTAGATGGTACGCAAACACTTGATTGTCATAGATGTTGTGTTGCGTGCTGGAGAAAAACATGCAGATATCCAGACAAGAGCCTTTTTGACAAGAACCAAATAGATACAGAGAGTTGGAGCATCTCTGAAGTAGCAAAACCTGTTGGGTGCTTCTAGTCAGCAGTGCTCAGAAATGAGCAAAAATGGCCAGTGTTCCTACATCTCAGTCCGTTCAAGCATCTGTGAGGGTTGCTGGAACAACAAGTCTTATGTGGTGGCTCCACCTCCCAACCTACTGGACTTGAAGGACCTGCTGTTTACGTCTTGGCACCAGATACCACAGGGTGCTTTCAGAGGTCCTGTAGAGGCCAATGGGCCTTGGTTGGTTGAAATAGTTTTGTTGGCACACTGAAAACTAACAGCACATTAGCCATATTGACAGATTGCTTTATAATTTTGATTGGATTTCTTCACGTTTTGGCTATGAGTGAGAAATAATCAATATTGAATTACACTGAATTTTTAAGAATTTACAATTTAATCCTTAATACGTCATTTATAACAGATGCGTAATCTGAAGATGAATAATTGAGCCAATAGTTTGAGGGGTTTATATCTGTGCACACTGCATTTCTGATCAGTTCTTTGTTTTTGTGGAATGGTGAGGTTAAAGGTCACTGTTATCACCAGCCCACCTCCCAACAGTTGGTCTGTGCTTGTTTATGGCCATTATCAGGAGTGGCAGGCTTCTGTGATAGCTGTGAGAGAGTCAAAGGCTCTACCCTGTCTGAACTTATTCTCTCTCACACACACACACCCTCCCTAGAGCTTCGCTCAGTCTTTCCCACACTGATAGGGATCTGGAGCGTGCCATAAAGGCCGGCCGTAGATCAGAGCACACAACAAAGGCACTCCTCTGTCTCCTGGCTCGCTCTCAGGCTGAGTGCTGATAAGGGCAGGCTGGCGTCCTGCCACGTCCCCAGCCCCCCCACACCATACTACTCCATAACCATTCCTCACACTCTGGCCACTCTACCTGATACACAGCACGCTCCTTTCCACTCTGTCTTAGAGTCATGCTGTTACTGATTCTTTGATCTAAAACCATCACTGTGCTTTGGCTCAGACCGACTGGGGGGTAATTAGACTAAAACATCTATCTATTTTTGTAGACATTATCTTCTGTTTTGGGTACTGAAGCATATAAATTCATCTTGATATGTTTAAAATGAATACATGATTACCATAAACAAACACTAATGAGTACCTACATATGCACAAATACACTGATCAGCCATAACATTAACACTACACGCCTTGTATTTACTTTACACTCATTGTCCATTTTATCAGCTCCACTGACCATATAGGTGCACTTTGTAGCTCTAATGTAGCATGCATTGTTTCTCATTTCACCCTGTTCTTCAATGATCACGACTCCCACAGCGCAAACACAGAGCAGGTATTATTTGGTTGGTGGATCATTCTCAACACTGCAGCGACACAGACACGATGGTGGTGTGGTAGAGAATGTTGTGCTGGCAGTGATGAAATATTGATTTCAGAGGTGGTGTGGGGGAGGGGGGTTACAACTGCCTTGAGTACAGGGGTGGGGTGGAGGCTTGTACATAAATTAAATTATTATTAATAAAATAATATTCATGTTAATATTAATTAATAAAATATTCACAATTAACTTATATTAATATTATAATTACATTGAACATTTAATTAAACTCTCTAGCATTTCTTGTAGTTTTCTGTTGTTACTGTTAAGTTCACTGTTCCCTTTGTGGTTTGATTGGTTGTAAAGCATGTATCATCTAATTCTGTGATTCACCTTGTTAGTCAACTTCACTCCAACTCATTACCACCAATTTTACACTTTTTTTTGTAATGTATAGTCAGTCAATATACCCCATTTGCATAAAATTATACCTCATTTTCGAGTAAAAATAAGCAGTTAACATGGGTCAATTTCACTCAAAAACCACAGAAAGGTTAACCATTAACACTTCAACATAATCAACTAATCCAAAGTTTAGCAAAAACAGAAACAGATACAAATGCCCAACATGTTAACAACTTACAGTGGCAGGTGAACATGAACTCCTGGCCAACTAGCAAAACACAGTTTACAGCCAGATGGAGTGAGAGTGGGTATGGCCAATCACATATTAGCAAGAAACAGCAGAGTCAGTGGATGAGCTTGTGGGCGGGCCAAAGGGAAAAAGGCTTGAATGGCTGTTTTCCGCTTGGTCCTAGTGCTTGACTTCATTTAAAATAGTGTAACATTGCTTTTGGATGGTAAAAACTGAAGGGGACCAACATTTACTTTTGAAATAGTGCAGGGGACATGTTCCTCCTACCCCATACCCCCCACCCCCCCGCACCCCCCAATATGTCCATGTGTGTCAGTACAAGTAGATACAGCAGAGCTGCTGGAGATTTGAAACTGTCCACTTTATTAGACACACTTTCTTTATTGATTCACCTTGTAGATGTAAAGTCAGAGACAGTAGCTCATCTGTTACTGCAACTTTTATTGGTCATCTTCTATTTCTTCATTCCTCATTTCTGAATGCTGTTGGCTGGAAGGTTTTGGTTGGTGCACTATTTTCACTACAGCAGCGACACAACGATGTTAAAAAACTTTAGCAGCACTGTTGTATCTGATCCACTTGAAACAATGGATCTAACACACCACCACCACGTCAGTGTCATAGCAGTGCTGAGAATCAAATTGTAACTGCTCTGTGGGGGTCCTGAACATTGAAGAACAGGTGAAAGGAGGCTAATAAACTGTACAGAGAAACAGATGGACTACGGTCTGTAATTGTAGAACTGCAAAGTTCACCTATACGGACAGTGAATCTACATACAAGTAGGTGTTGTTAATGTTATGGCATATTGGTGTATATTCCTTTCTATATACCATCAAGATATGAAGTTCTATTAGTGTCCCACATATATAAGGCCAAGTAAAAAAAAAATGGTGATTATCCTTTTTCACCAAAATTTTGGGTCGGGGGGGAAGGTGTTTTTTTTTTTTTTTTTTTAGATTGATGGTAGAAAAGTATGTAGCGAATATTAAAATGATGTTAAAAACTTAAATAAACAATGTTAAACATAGATCATGTTCTTCTTGAGTGATTTACAAATTCAACTGAAGTATGAAACATCTCCCCAGAAGACAGGAAAGATGGCAGAAGGACTACAAAAGAAATATGACAAATGCATCCATCAACAAATTGGCTGTGAGCTCATTAAAGCCTCACAAGATGACAGAACCAGTTAGAAATAGCCAGTAAGAATGGAGTCATTAGGAGGTAGATATGAATGTGCATGTAATGGATGCAAAACACCATGGAAAACATGGGTAGGGGAAATGGGGTCACCATCATGCTTCCCGTCGCTGTATTCTTGGTAAAGTGCATCTAGCACTGGAAGCGCGGATGCAACGAAATTTCTCGTCAGGGGAAAATCCCCCACTTGGCCGGCCACCCTGCTGGGAGACGATTAGCGTCCTATTGATACGCTAATTACATGACAAACTGTCCAGGGCAAAGTGAGGGAAGCAGAAAGACACTCAGAATACTATATTTTTATTTTAAAATCAAACAAAGAACACAGAGAAAATGTATTTATTTATTACTTTTAGATCATTTTAGAGATTTATTTATGCATTGCTGTCTCCAGGGCAAAGTGAGGGAAATATCTCAGAAACTCAGGCCACACAAACACTCAAAATACTATATTATATTTTAAAATCAAACAAAGAACACAGAGAAAATGTATTTATATTTATTTTAGATCGTTTTTTTATGCATTGGCATCTTCAGGGCAAAGTCACAAAAATAATCATCAGCAAAACACAGCGCCAGTTTCACAGAAACCCACACACACACACCCACACACACACACACACACACACACACACTTGATACTTTTATTTCAAAACTAAACAAGTAATTGTTTATTTCGGTCTCTGGTAAAGTTATTCTGTCTTATTTATACAACCGGCCCTCCGTCTGCTTCTCTGTGTGTGAGTCTGCATGCACGCTGCGATAATAATTATTATAATATATTACAGTTAGTTAAAATAATCCACTGTATTTTATTTCATTAGATAATAGGGAAATAAAACGAATTTTATTGGCTGACTGCAGTGTTTTTAGGATGCTGGCCACTACAAAAGCCATGATTTGCATCACAAAAATGACCGGCCATTCGTAATGACAGCCACTAAGTGTACTGCACATGTGCAGAATTGATTTGGGATCACGTCATTGGAAGCATGCGAAATTTGAATGATTCTAGGCCAGACTAGGGTCGGGCGGGGATGATCACCAATTCTTTTTTTTTACTTGGCCTTATGTTTATTAAATAGTATCTACAGTATATGTAGGGCCCAACTTAATTAGCACGAAATTTTGCTTATTGTCACAAACCTAATCTTTCCCACATTTTGCAAGAAAACTGCTACATTTCAGAGTAGTTTTTAAATATAAAACACGTGCAACTACACATAATGATGCACGTTATGCATGATCCAGCTTTGATCTCTTTGAACAGTATCTTTACCACAGTTTCATCTGCAAAGTACAGTACAACAATCAGCAAAGTACAGTCAACAAAAACAGCACATAGTTTCCTAGTCAGTGGGGGGATGTCTCCCCAGTTCATTGTCTACAGTTACTTGACTTGCCCAGCAGAGGCGCATTAGCTGTGGGGGAAGATCATTCTGAAGAAGCCTAGTAGCTATGGTGTAGCATCTAATTTTGGCAAGAAACAGCTCACTCAACCCAGAAAAAAATGGTTCATTAGTTTCCGTTTGGCTTTTTTTTTTTTTTTTAGCTTCTGAACACCCTCCACATTGAATAGTTTGTTTCACAGGGATATGTGGATCCAAATTGTAAATTAATATGACTAAATGTGGCATTTTCACAAAATTTTTGAATCAAATGCTTTGTTTCTTGGTGTGTGATGCAATTTTCTTGGCTGTGAGTTTGATAGGGCCCTACCTACACATAATACAAATGACATGTGCATTTTTATGTGTGCATTTTTATATATACAAAGTACTTTTGTCTTGAAAATGCAGTAAAATATGGTCACCTACATTCACAGATTTATATACAAAATTTGTTATATGTGCATGCTAGGTATTTTATTTATTATAAAATATATATAAAAATAAAATCCATAAATATGACTATTTATTACATCATTTTAGAGATTTTTTTATGCATTGCTGTCTCCAGGGCAAAATGAGGGAAATATCTCAGAAACTCAGGCCACACAAACACTCAGAATACTATATTATATTTTAAAATCAAATGAAGAACACAGAGAAAATGTATTTATATTTATTTTAGATCGTTTTTTTATGCATTGGCATCTTCAGGGCAAAGTCACGAAAATAATCGTCAGCAAAACACAGCGCCAGTTTCACAGAAACCCCCCCCCCACACACACACATTCCACGATAACAATAGCAGTAATCAGTTGATTATCTTTGCTGTTTAGCAAAGGAAAATTTAAGTCCATGCACTAAATTGAAGCATATTCATTGATAAGTTTTAAAAATAGAATGCCTACATTGCCAGTACTATTACTGCAATTATATTAGCAATGGTCTTGATTCTAATTCCATGCAAAAATATACAATGAACATTCCAACACTCATCTTGGCATCAGAGGAGCTCTCAGTACGCTGTCATGTTCCTGCCTCATCACACACACAAACATGTACTTTGAATAGTTACTTATACGAAGTTAAATCACGTACCTGAATTTAAAAGGAAACGATTTGTCGTTTCTATTAGTTGACTAATGACGATAACAATAGCACCTTACACACACACA
>BRDA01036482.1:0-16640 GCA_036984385.1 Crenuchus spilurus | reverse complement strand
TCTAACAAACATGGATATATATATATATATATATATATATATATATACACTATATCTTTATTTTCATTTTTGCAGCTTTTTTGTACATCATTTAAAAAAATTTTAATGAGGACTGTCCCAGTGGAGGTGCTCCAAAATGACTTTAAATGAAATCTTTAATCTTATTGGAGATACAAGGTTTGATTCCAACAGCAACAAAAGGCAGAAAGACTGCATCTGAACAAAAAGGCTTGAATTGCAGTTTTTCTTAAATCACCAAGAAATTCAATATAGTGGTTCCTACGTTGGCTTCTTCAGCTGTAAACAAGTGTCAAGATTAGAAAGCTGACAGTGTATTGTGATGATGAGAGGTCAAAGTGGGAAATACTGAAAGCTGTTCTAAGCTCTCCTGCAGTGCTGAGGAACACTGAAGAGGAGATTAAATAGCTGATATATCAGCTCCAGTAAGCCTGTATGTAAGTCTGTGTGTGCACTTGAGTTGGTGTTCTTTGCATACGCGCAAGCTGGAGCCTGCATGTGTTTACGGTCAAGTGTGTGTACGTGTCTGTCGGTGCTTCACTGACTGTGTATGTGTGTGTGTGAGCAGGCATGTGTGTGGGTGTTCTGTGTTTGCCATAAGGGGTAGTTACCTGGGAGAACAGCGTCTCACACCTCCTTTGTGGGTTTGAGCTGTGTGTGGGGTTGAGAGAGAGAGAGAGAGAGAGAGAGAGAGAGAGAGAGAGAGAGAGAGAGAGAGAGAGAATATAGCTGTGGGATATCACAGTGTCTCTTGACCCCTGCCTTCCAGTGCCATTTCAGAAAATTTAGGTATTCATAGAAAACAATATTCAAAAGCACAACCGTAGGGATTCCTACACTGCATAAAAACATACACTACCTGTCTACAGTTTTTAGCTCAAATCTTTTTATATAACAAACTTTGTTTACTTTGTTAAAGTTGAATCTACCCCACCACATGAAATATGTCTCAATATATTATCAAAAAGCCATACTTTTTCCACTTTGAATGATCCTTTCACTCGGCACTCAAACCATTCAGATGTTTAAAACACTTTTACATTTCAAACATGCACTTTTTAAAGACAACTTGGGGAAAGAAAGCTGTCAAGTCATTTTAAGCATAAACTACTTCATGTTAAGGAAGATACTTCAGCATGAAGCTGTGCCAAAAAGATTCCTGAACCAAAATGACCATCGCATTAGAATTTATTTAAATACATACGTATATTATCACCTAATAGTGTGATACAATTTTTTTTATCAGTTTAGGTTCTTGTTATGCAGACCAATTTACAAATTCAGTCATGTTACATTTTGTAGATGAATGTAGTGTTTGGAGTCTTGCCCAAGGACACTATATACTGGTATATATAGTGTTGTGAGCTTGCTCAGGCTTGGGATTGAACCTCAATTTACCACAGTGGAGGCAGCACTGTTACCACTACATTATACTAACCAACATTTGAATTTTGAACTTCTCTTTGCTATTTATGGCCTGCAGGCATCAATAACCTGAGCTCAGACAACTTGTTTGTAAATATAAAGTGTATAATGTATGGCTTGTTTTGACTATAACGGCTACTCAGATTAAATATATTGGGCTTTATAGAACTGATCATTCTGGTCCTAATATCTGATTGGCTGAGCTGAATTATTATGGATTTTACAACATCTCCAACCTCATCACAATATCTGAATGATGTATTAATGTTCTTTGAGTTTAATGACTTTAGTTAACAAACTAGTTTGCAGCACACTGAAAATGTTAAGTTTTAAGGTCTGTTTTGATTTACTGGGTAGGTTAACAGTAGACAAATGGTGTAAAGAGATGGACAGAAATCAAGAGAATGAAAAAAGAAGAAGTTAACTGAAATGGAGATAGAAGTATTGGAAAAAATGAGGAAATGAAGAAGCCAGTGAAACAGATGATGTAAGCCGCTGTTTTCAAACTTGATGTGCTGACAAAAACATCACTGTGGATTTCGAAAAAGTCATCAAAACAAAGCTGAACCAAATTCTTTGTCAGTTTTATGCTACAGTGAAGAATGGAAAATGTGAATCATATTGTTTCAGCAGTTATGTTGGCTTACGTGTGGGACTGAAGAGGTCATGAAGTGTAATATTCTGATATCAGATGCTGTAGATTGATATTCACCCTCATGTTGCCAGGCAACAGCGTTAACTTTTTGCGGACTATATCAACTGGCGGAAGAGTATAAAATAAAATTATAATAATAAATTAATTTATGAATTGCATATAGATGTGTTCTTTCTTTTATATTGTATGTTGACTGCCATTGTATAAAAGCAATAAAACACTTGAGACTGTGCGTTACTATGATTTTGTCACGGGGATGGAAGTTTTAGGCACTCCGTTTTGCATCATGCCAAAAACACCCTTCCCCATGATAAAATCACAGTAACACACAAACACATGTATGTTAAGATATGGGAGAGGAACTGTGTCTATCTGATGAATTTTATTGGCTCAAATGGCTTCTCCCAAACAAAAATAAAAAAAAAATAGTTCATCCTGTTTTTGTTAAAGTAACTGTCTCTACTATCAAGGGAATGTCTTCTACTAGATTCTGTGGCTTTGCTGTGAGGATCTGTTTGCATTCAGTGCATTAGTGAGGTCAGGGTGTTGGATGTTACCACCCTACCACATCCTCAACTTCCCAACTCATCCCATAAGTACTGGATGGAGCACCATCATTCCAGAGAACACAGTTCCACTGCTCCACAGGTCAATGCTGAGGGTTTATACCACTCTAGCTTATGCCTGGCATTAGGCATGGTGCCAATAGGTTTGTGTTTATCTGCTCCTGACAGTTTTATTCTATTGGCAGCACTTTTCTACAGGGACTAGACAAGCAGTGTGTGAATTTACACATCAGTATCAGTAATGGGTGCATGCAAGTAGCTAAATGCTTTCAGATGGGGTGTCCACAAACATACATTTAGACATATAGTGTAACTGTTTCATGTTAATGAAATCTTTACAGCTATTTTTTCTTGCTTAAATAAAAAGTAAAAGTGATATTTGGGAATAATTTAGAAAAAAGACGTGTGTCAGTGTAGATTTACTTCCCTTTTAAATCGTTGAAAGGCAAAAATATGAATAGGAATGGCTGGTAAACGTGCTAGCTGCTGCGTCGCCCATGCAAATCGAGAAGGATGGCGAGGCAACATGACACAACACTTTGACACAAGAGGTGTGTTTGTGTGTGCGTGTGTGAAATTGCAAAGTGAGTTGTGAGAGAGAGAGCGTGGACGAGGAGAGATGGAGGGAGGTTAGCATGGACAGATGGGCTGATTTCTTGCGCCGTCAAGTGCTCCACACATCACACCACAATGCATTATGGAGAATCCTCAAGTCCAGCAGTGTGTGAAGTGTGGTGGAGTGTGTATGCATGCAGTGTGTGTAAGGGGGTAGCATCGACTCACAGTGAGCTTTATGAGTATTTCTGTCTCATTTTGTATGGCTATAGCTACGAGGCTACTGAAACTAGCTTGTAATAGAGTTGTGCAGTAAACACTACACAATGTCCTACTTTTGTAGATTTTAGTATGTCATACAGTGTTAGAACTCACATAAGCCTCAAGTCTATTGTGCTGTCTTGTCTTTCTTTTATGTTCTGTATTTCTTTCACCTGTTCCTCCTCCTGATGTCTGCTCAATGCTTATACATGCTTGATGGAGACCAGGTGATCCTGCTCAGTACCCTCTAGTCTGGTCTCATTTCACCCATCTCCCTGGAGAAATGTATAAAACCTTATTAAACGACTTCCTGTATCATTCCTTCTCATTCACATCGACAAGCAAAAACATTACAGTCAATTGACCAGGCTATGCTGCTCTGTACTCTGTATGTTCTTGCACCTTCCTCCTGTAACATGCTTTAAGCACTTCTGTTGGTTTGGGTTAGCGTATGTTGCCACTATGCATTGATTCTTGGGTGCCCAATGCTTTTGAGCTGTTTGGTTTCTTCCTGTTTGGATCACTCTCAGTAGATTCTCACCACTGCTGACTCTGAGAATCCCTTGAGGCTTGGCCTTTTTAGAGGTACTCTGACTCAATTAGCTAGCCATCACAATCTGACCCTTTAAAATGTGGCTCAGGTTCTCATACTTGCCTATTGCCAAATGTGAAGGAACATGTAGTGCTTGATGCCTTGAGCATATGGGACTGCACAGCCATACGTTGGTTAAATGTTTTAAGATATTAATGCTGTGTTTTCTCATGTTGTGCTACTTTTATTCTTGGTTCAATCTCAGTGTTTGTTCATCATGCTCTTTAAGAGTTTTTGCACTATGGCTGTTGGTTTTTTTGTAAAGCTGCTTTGTATCTATTGTTGTAAAAGCCTTTTTGAACCATATTCAACATTTCAAATTGCTCAGAAACTCAACAGTTTGAGTCAAGTAAGTGATAATTGACGTACCATTAGCACAATGCTAATTAATGCTAATGATTTGTTAGCTACACGACTCTAGCGCCTAAAAACGCATGTTGGACACTAATCATGTCTTCTGTCATCAATTATTCATAAGCAGATCATTATATATTGGATTTTCACTGTTTGGGTCCAAAGGCAACAGGATTAATGATGAATGTACCTTTATGGAACATGTATTTGAACAACAGGCATTTAGCAGGCGTGCAGTAAAACGTCTCAGTTGAGCAGTTGCAGAGATCCTGATGTGTGTGCTTATTCTACAAAGATGGCCTCATTCCGAGAAGACTGACATGAGAAGAGCTGGAAAGTCTGGGATTTGAAAATGAGAGGTGGGGGGGCGGTATCAAGCATGCTAATAAGAACAAATGAGATCATCCAAAACTACTGACAAATATGTGAAAGTGTTAAATGATGCAGTGCGAATGGACAAAAAAAAGTGGCCTGAACAGTGGGCACTGTCTAAAAGACAAGTGGAAAATAGAGCAACGACCTAACCGAGATGATTCACAGAGACAGGGAGAGAGAGAGGAAACGAAGGATGACACACTCATTCCTCTTTCCTGGGCCTCCACAGTGGCAGGCCTGTGCTGTGTGTGTGAGTATGTGTGTCCAGGCCCTGGGGGGGCTTCTCTACGTGCCAGTAGGGGCCTGTTTGCTGCGGAAAGCATGCCGCAGCGCTCCCCGGAGAGGCCCCGGCCGTTTGTTGTGCGATCTTATCTGGCGCGTGCCTGGGCTGTCCTTTCCCACACTCTGCACCCTGCACTGCCAAGTGGGGGGAGGAGAGGAGGGGCGGGGGAGCACAGCAGAAAGCCCCGGCCTGTCAACATTACACAGACTTGACAGCCATGACATAACGGCCCCCACCCCACCAGTCAATACAGTTTCTCTCACCCACAGAGACCCTGTATCCAGGCCCATTTTAACCCCTTAAACTGCTGGCTTCTCGTTTAGTTATTAACCATAAAACATGTTATTTAGTAAGAACTACAAATAATGAACTAAGTTACATAGCTATGACATGTTTGGTGACATACTGCTATATCCCACTAGAGATCACTCAGTACTGGGTACTGACCAACAGCGCATTTGTCCTCCATCCTGTAATGCCTTTGTTTAGTTAAACAAACAGTGTTTTATATTTTATATTATTAGGGCTTGTAGTTCTTGTATGTTTAGTGTTTGTTTTTCGTTGCACTTGTGTTCTGTGTTGCACCTGGTCCTGGAGGAACGTTGTTTAGTTTCAATGTATATATACTGTATATAGCCGATATGACAATAAAATGTCTTGAGCTTGAACTTGAGTTATATGAATACAACAGAAGCTACATTCAGGATGCATCAACCATTTACATAAGTGTATTGGAGATAATATCTTGTTGTGGTTTGAAACAATTATTGGGAGATTTTGGCACATAGTATGCTAAATGCTAATTGGTGCATTATAATATCATAGCTCCAGTCTAAAACTAACCCTACCATGGTACCAGGTAAAACCTGCATGGTAGAACCAATCCTTATTGCACACTACCACAATACTACAATGGTAATACTTCAGAAATGCAATGTTTTATCATAGCATTATTGCTAATAGCATTTTACCGCGCTAAGACTAGTTTTATTTCTGCAGTATTAACATGGTAGTACCATCATAGTAGTACGTAAAAAAACATGATGGTTTTACCATCGTAATACCATCAAGCAACCATAGCAGTAGCACGGCATATTTTTGTAAGGGTAAAAACCGCCTTTTGGACACCAAACATGCCTTGGCAGATCAATTGTGTTTGGAGTAAGGAGGTAATTGTGGAGATTTGATGGTTTTTCTTAAACTATTGCTTTAAAGCTTTTCATTGGCTCCCTCCCACTGTCTCATTCCAGCATCCCTCTGTGGAAAGCACCTCTTCACCTCTGTGTGCTTCTCCCTTTAATTCCATGTCTTATGTGATTAGGTCCCCCAGCCCGCCGCTCCCATGAATGGGGAGTATGAAAACATTTCTGACATATTTGGGAGATCAAATGGTGGCCGTCCTGTGGGTGAATGCAGGCTTTATAGCGGTGTCACGCTGAGGCCAGCCTCTACAGGGTAGCCAGACTGCCAGAGAGAGGGAAAGAATGCTCTCAAAAGAGCACTCCAAAACTCTAGAGTACAACTGTGCATGTGTATGTGTATCCCCTTTTGTATGCGGTTACACACAGAAAGCCATTTCACACAGTTTTGGTCACACCGGTGTGCCATGTTTGGCCATAGGCTCACCAGTTTAAGCTAGAACAGTAGAAACGCTGAATACATGATATCTCTATTAGCCACATCTCTGCTTTGCATACAACCTCTGTTTAGTTGTTAAGCAATCTTGAATCTGACAGCGTTGTGCATAAAAGCCAAGAAAAGCAACACTACTACCATTGTTTTTAATGAAATGCAGTTTGATGGACTTTTCTTAGCTCTGTATCAAATATCAGTTTAAAGTCTTTCTGAGATTACAGTACATAACAGCTTAGTCCAGTTTGAGGCCGGGCTAGTGTTCTGGCATGTTTGACCACATGTACAAATACTATGTAATTGATCTCTATTAGTCCACTACTCTACAATAGTTTGGTACCACATCCTATGTATCTATTCATAATGCATTACAAGCTCATTCATAGAAATTTGCAAAGTATTTGTGATGCTTAATTGCCATTGACATAAGCATCTGTAACTGTACATACATGCACAGACATAAACACCACAGCATAAGGCTTCTTAACACAAAGTTGTATAACTCATTACAATGCATATATCAACCTAAAATTATTGCTGAGACCAGGTACATAAAGCTTTATAACATGTAATGTTCTTTCACACAAGGCTTTCTGTAGATTCACAGCAATAACATACTCTTTAATGTTCTATTAGAAGACTACAGCTTATTAGATCTTATGTAATTGTTATTCTGAAGCTTGTGAGGAAGATTAAGGAGTATGCCAGTTAGAGTGGAGGCATGCTTTTATTGCTGTGAATCACCCTCCAATGCAGAGGTAGGCAACTCCAGTCCAGTCTCTGCTCTGACACTACAATTAAACCTGCTAATTAACTGCTGAGTTGAATCAGGTGTGTTTGATCACATAGATCACCAAACTGTGCTGGAATATGGCCCTCCAGGACTGGAGTTGCCTACCACTGCTCCAATAGAACACTTGTCACGTATAGTCCTTGTTGTTATACAAAGTATGTATTGTGTACTGTCCCTTTAAGTCTTCGTGTTGTCTAGCCCCGCCCTTGATTGTTCTCATCTGTGGTTAAATGTGACCCCGCCAGGGAAAACCAGGCCAAAGTCTTTTTTTTTTTTTTAAAACAACTTTTTTGTGAATTTAAGTTTTGTTTTTGATCAAAATATGTACTCTAATAGACATCTGAGACTGTTATCTTTCATTTACAGCAATAATACTGAGTGGCTGTTTTGTCGCTAATGTGAGTGACACGATTTTGACATGATATCTCAATAAATTGCTCAGTGACTTTGGCCTGGTTTTCCCTGGTGGGGTCACAATTAGTCTCTGTGTATATATTCCCCTCTGTGTGTGTCTTGAGCTGTTGGTCTTTTTGTTTAAATGGTGTTCGAAGTCAGTCTATGTATAGTGTGAGTCTGCTTGTGCACATTCCTGCATTTGTGTCCTCCTTTGAATACTACACCAGGAGCCTGACAACACTGGTCTCATAAATAATTTTAGAACATTTAGAATATGTACCATAATGTGTTATGAAGCTTTATGCTACGGTGTTATAATATTTAATGTGTATGGTAACATTTATGTAGTTAGAGGGGATTATGGCAATATTTATAAAGTACTATTAATACTTTAGAAATCTTTGTGCATGAACTTATAATGCATTATGGGCATTTAAGTCACAGAAAGTGCTACCAAGCTATTGTAAAGTGGTGGACTAATAGAGATCAATTACATAGTGTTTGTACTGTCCATCCATTATCTTATCTGCTTAATTCTGATCAGGGTCACGGTGAGTCCCTTACCCCCTCACCAGACACAGAGCAGGGCATAACACACTATCATAACTATGGACAGGGTGCCAATCCATTGTGTGAATTGCTCTTTACCACTCGTTATCAGTCCCTCTGGTATCACTGACACTGTTATGCTGTTGGAATGCACTCAATCTCCAAGACATCCATTCTGAGATACCTTCACCACACACGTTCCCATGAACATCCCATGAAGTAATCAGGTTCTGAGATGCTACTACCTTTCACCAGGTATGCTATTATCATGAACGTTTTGCACTCTGCTACAACTGCTCACTTGTTTATACTGTACATGCAGAAAACCCTGTCACATGGTATCTCTGATGTCCCAGTTCATTCCAAACCATGGCTGGTAATAATATTCTGATATGATTCATTATTAATACCAGGTTTATAGAAAGTGTTACCAATTTGTTTATTGGTAACAATTCACTGAAATGCACTGTTGGGGCTTTTTTCCCCAATATGTGTCATCAGTCATAGAGCGTTATATCAGTTTTGATCAATGTTGACAATGACATCCTTTATGACAGATGACACCTGTTAGGATTTGCCTTTTTAATACGTTTATGTATGTTAATATCAGCTGTCATGACTTGTAAAGACACTATGAAGCCTTATGAATGGTAAATAACAGTAAACTGCTACTGTTTGTTTGGTTTTCATTTAGCATGCAGAAGTAGCTTGTGCAGAGTTCATTCTAGTCCAGACAGACTACAGTAAAAGAGAAATAGAGCCTGCAGGTAGCAGGAGAGAAAGAAAGAGGCGGGGGTGGAATGTGTGTCTGTGTGTATGTGGGTGGGTTTAAGGGGGGTAGGAGGTGAGATAGGATGTGCTGCATGGAGAGCAGAGAGCTGCTGCAGAGAATGAGGGAGAAAGAGAGGAAGAAAGAAAGACAGAGAATGGAGAGAGGGAGTAAAGGGTGAAAGAGAGAGGGAGAGAGAGCACAGGGCAGTCTCAGGGTCAAGCTCACTCTGCCCCTTTTTTCTCCTCAGGGAGAGTGTGTGCCTCTGCAGCCTGTAAGGATCGATACTGTTTACATCCTCTCTCTCAATCTCTCTCTCTCTCTCTGTCTCTCGCTCTCTTGTTTTTAACCTTACCTCATCTCAGAGAAAGAGAGAGAGAGAGAGAGAGAGAGAGAGAGAGAGAGAGAGAAACTCAAGGGATGCTAACAAGAACAACAGTTAGAGGGATGCCTGGGTTGTCTGACGCATTCACTAACACAAGCGCACACTGTTGTACATGTATACACACACATACTGTTCAGACACAAAGAAAGGTGCACACAAACAGAAACCTACAGGCTTCTGAACTAAATGAAACCCATTACAGTTCTTTCTTTCTTGTATGTTCTTGTTTTCTTTCTTATGTACACCACGCATGCAATGTTTGAGGCATTACAGCAAGAAAGATTCATGAACTCTCAATTCTGTTTGAGTAAAACTCTTTTTTTACTTTAAGGCCTGGACTCTTATGAGATTTTTGCATCCTGGAGCATCTCTCTCTCTTTTTCATGCAGCTTAACTTTTAGAGATATATTGCTTATCATGAGAGAGGGAGATGTGAGGATATTATGAAAATGGTTGCTGTGATTTGAGTTTCACCAAAAGTGTGAATTGGATTTGCAACTGGAAAGTCAAACTTTTATGAACTGTAGGTAGACATGCTCGAAGTTTTGACTGTGTACTGCATATGTATGAATGAATGAATGAACGTTACACTTATATAGCGCCTTTCTCAAACCCAAGGATGCTTTACAATCAACACACTCCATTTACACACACCGGCGAGAAGCAGCAGCCAATCGCGCACAGCATACTCTCAACCGGAATCGACCGTCCACCTGGAGGACTGCATCGAGCACTAGGGGGATCACCCAGGACAGAGTGCCAACCATATCTGGGCATACATACATACATAGACATACACATTCATACACACCAGGGTAATTTTAGAGTATTCAATTCACCTGATCTCCATGTTTTTGGACATGTTTTGGAAACCGGAGTCCCCGGAGGAAACCCACGCAGACACGGGGAGAACATGGAAACTCCGCTCAGATGTGGACTCGAACCCAAGACCTCAGCGCTGAGAGGCGAACGTGCTAACCACTAAGCCACCGTGCCGCCCAAGTATATGTACTTATACTAGGTCTGCCCCAGGTCTTCCCTATTTAGTCTTCAGTATCGTCAGTGTACCGGGTTATCAGTTCAACTATCTATTCTTTCTACTTAAGAATGAAAGCCACAATTTCTAAATACATCTGAATATAGCCATGCTTTAATGGTTTAATGGAAGACTTAAGGTCAAGGATATGGTCTTGGAAATGGTGACCAATGATGGAAGATTGCTAGATTCTCCTGCGGTACATACCAGACCAGCTGCCCACCTCCATCCACAGATGCCAACCTTGGATCTTCACCATTACCACAACCATCAAAAAAAGTGAATTTGAATGGACTCTTGTTAGCAACTATCAGACTAATGCTACCAGGCTGATGAACTGTATTGTGGCCCAAAATTGGTGCCACTACCACTATTATTACTATTATTTTACATTATAACATAATGTTAGACTAAACTGATGATACTGTATATTTCTATCAGTAGTCTAATTAGAGGAGCATGGATCCCCTTTGTGAGTTTTGGTTCCTTCCAAGGATTTTTCGTCCAGTTTCGAGGGAATTTTTCCTTGCCACTGTCGCCTTCAGCTTACTCACATTGGGTCTTTTAATTTTTCTTTAATCTAATTATCTGTTTCTGATATTAATTATGCAAAGCTACTTTGTGACAAGTCAGTTGTAAAAGGTGCTATATAAATATATTTTGATTGATTGCTTGATTGAGTTAACAAAAGTAAGAACTGGTGCATCTACTTCAAGCACAATTTGTAGAATCAAAAAATCCAAAAGGGGAAATCTTCACAGATGTATTTACTACATTTACAAACATAAGAGTTAAACCTTGGTCTCAATGAATAAAACTCCACCAGTGGTTGGTCTGGTGTAATGGATAGCATTGCTTCCTTTCGCATGGTAGAGTGGATTAAACTACCATCAATATAACAATTCAAATCTCTGGATGAGATTATTTACCAAACACCTTAATGTAAATCACTTGAACAACAAGACACACATGAAAATGGCAATGGAGATCACTTCTAGTTGTGGTATTTTTTTTTTTTGGTTCATCTATTCATATAATCTTACACAATTGTGAACCCTGGAAGTACAAGTGAATACAGAATAAGATAGTGGGCTGTTTTTGTATTCTGATGGAACTGTTCAATGTCACTTGCTGTTCATAGTTGCAGAATAAATAACAATACAAAACTTGGGCGGGTTAGCTGGGAGATATTCCAGAAAGGAGGATGTCTAAGTTAACCAGATCATTTGAGCCAAGCATTGAACATTTTCCCATAGAAATGTCCTGCTGCTCTTTTCCAATTGGACAGGTTTGACATTGGGCTTAAGTTACCTTGCCAAATTGAGAATTCATGCTTTGTGAAATACTTCCCTGTTTACTGGACTCTATGTTCCCTCACCTTGTTAAAGAAATTGGTGTCCACTGTGAATGCATCCCTATATAAATGCAATATAACTGTCAGAATGCTAAACTGGCATCCATCACATTTCCATCAGATTCTTGATTCTTGGTGCTCACATTTCAGAAAATGAACTTTAACTTTCCAGTGGCCTACTGAACCTTTATATATCAACAAAAGTTCATAAAGCAGACTGGAGGAATGGTATGACTCATGCACACACACACAGAGAGAGGACAGGAAGATCACACAATCTCTCTGTCACAACCCTTCTCATCATGGCTGCCCATGGCTGCATCTAATCCCTTGGCTGGAACATTCATTAGCAGCCGGAGCTTTGTGCCCTGAGGCCCAGTCTTGACTTTCCCAGGACAATTAAAGTTACTTAGTTGAAGAAAAGAGGTGGGGTATCTGGGGAAACATGAAAAAAGGGAGCGGTACAAGGGGATGGGGGATAGAGGGAGGGAAGGATGCTTATACTTCTCTATCCTCCGCTGGCAGGTCAGAGATGGTGAAGCTGGAGTTTGAGGTGGATTGCTTGTTTTCTCAGGGGGCTAATTGGGCAATCTGTGGGAAAAATCAACCCCTGTTGTATTCCGGCTCCTCTGCGTAATCTCCGGCAAAGCTCCCGTGCTGCCTGCTTGATTTAATAGGCCACAGAATTACCAAATCCTGTCTTGCCAGTACCCTGCACCCTGCCAAGTGTGACACAGACTTGGGAAGCCATGGCTGGGGACTAGTGGGTGGGCAGTCTTCTGGAAACAGACCTGCCTTGTGATTAGCAGCTTCTTCTGGGCTTCTTCTTCCAAAACCCTTCCCCACCAAATCCAATCTTAGGGTGCCTGTCATATCCTGTTAGGTAAAAGGTATGATCAGCGTAGGATAGAGGCTGGGGGACTGTGATGATCTCTGAGATAGAGGGGATATCTTCTTATCAGCAAAGGACCTAATTTGACAGATGTTGTCAGAACCACCCTATAATCCAGTTAAGGTGGTGTGCTGAGGCGTCCAAGCACCAGATCAGTAGTTTCCTCAGTGAATCCTCAATCCTTCAAGACTTGAGTCTGAAGCTGCTTCTTGATTCACCATCCTCTTGTATTTTGCTCTAACTGAACAACTGTGAGCTGCGGTACTGTGACAGAACTGTGCTTCTATTCTCTCACAATAATGACTGTAAGCTATGAAAGTGGGAGTTTTAATCAGGCAGGGCGGTGATTTTTGATATTCAGCATATAAAAGAAGAGGCGATCTCTGGGTGATGATGTCAGCTGTGTGTGGGGGGTGGGGGTGGGGGCGGGGGGCAGACAGATACATACACCAAAACAGTGGGAACACTGTTGTCATTGAAGCACATGTGCAGCACTTTCAGAGCAGGACGCTTGAGGCACAACAGGCACCAGAGATGTATTACCTTCATTCCTTCAACAGAAAGGGAATAAAAGAAAGAGTAATAATGTGATCCATAGTACTGACCCAGTTGTGATTGTAATGCAGCGACAAGGTTACAGTAACTTAGGCTTCTGTTCAGGATTTCAATTCATGCCATATAGTTGGCCTGTTCTGTGGAAAGGTCAGAGAGTGCATTTTGTTGGTGTGACATCAGAGAAGACCTTCTTGATACATAAAAATAAGAACTAGGCTGATGCTCTAACATTAGGTTAGAAATAGCCAAAATTCCACTGCATTGCAAAAAAAATTTAATAGTGTGAAAAAGTTAATTGTTGCTCATAATTAAATTTTTAAAAAATTAAAAAATGTAACTTACATTCAAATTTTAACATTTTTATAAAATATGTCACTTTAAATATTTAAATTTACATAAAGTGACCAATTTTATGCCTTGGTTTTGTTTTATTGTTGATCAGTATGGCATATAGAAAAAATTATTAGAATTTCACTTTGAGTTTGACTAAATTACTATTCAAACAGTATCAACATTAAAATAAATAAATAAATAAATAAATAAATAGTCACTTTTTATGTGCAGAATATAACTTTTTGAGTTAAATTATGTACACAAATGAACTTTTTCACAATATTCCAATTTCATATGCACAGAAAATGGCACAACAAACTCAGCAGTGAAAGTTTATAAGTTTAATGCCTTCCTCTGTTATGTGTCTTGATTATGTAACAGTGACAGCCTGAATAGGCCTTTGATTGACAGTGCTTTCTAAGTCAGATCTTTTTCAATGGCAGTGAGCCTCCACTAGACCATTGGGTGAAACCATGAGAGTGAAACCAACTGTAAGCTGTTGGGCTATTAGTCTGGAGCAGGCTGGGTGGCTCTGTGGCAAGTGCTGAGGGTGAAAGTTGATGCTGGATCAGGCCTAAGCCAGCCACTGTGTTCCGTGGGAGACAAAAGGCCATGAAAGGGTGGGGTGAGAGAGAGAGGGCAGATTGGGTTTTAATACAGCCAGAGGGGAAAGGGAATGCATGGCAGGTGCAAGGTGAAACCCGGAGAGAATGTGCTGGCGATGAGGTCATGTATGTGTATTTGTGTGGGTGTGAATGGCCCATGCCACAAAGGACATCAGACAAGATGGTCAAAGGCGGTATATGATGTCATGGGAACTTCCAAATAATTGTTGAGAAGAGAAAGAGCAGCGGGATGTGTGAGAAGACCTCACTGTCTGTAGCTGAGCAAAGGAAGAACGACTGTTTATTTGCTTGTTTGAGTTGCATGAATAAGTAGTGAAACTTATTTTAAAAGAACTATAATTTAAGCACTTTCTATGTTTTTGTTTAAACTGTCTTTGAAGGCTTCCAAATGCTTATATATATAATATATCGCTGACTTCAATTTACCCACTGTGAGCTATTCCATTCTATAGGTTTTACTTTTTTGCCTAAAGATCAAAGAGAGCTTGAAAACGAAGCAAACAAATGCATAAACACTTTGCATGGCCACCAGCCGGGTGGAAGAACGCTGTAGCTCAGGAGACTGAATCATTTCCAATGCTTTAGATCTCTCAGGCAGCAGCACTTGACCTTCCCCGGCACTAAAGGAATATGACAGCCGTGAAGCCTGGGAAAAAAAGGAACGAGAGACAAAAGCCACACAAAGTGCAGCCTGGCACTAAATAGTTAGTTTGCAATCAACGTCAGTCATCTCTCCTATACAGACAGTTTGATTTCTACTTTTCAAATGAGGCATTTATTTTGGGGCCTGATAATAGGGCAGTGAAATTGAAATTGGCAGCTCGACAATCTACAGATAATAGTGTGCCGCTGCTGCATGGGAGATCATGTGAATGGTGTTTTTTACCCCCCGGCCTGTTCTAGTCCAGCAACTGTATGCGTACGTGAGAGAGAGGAGGCATATGCATAATTGGGTGCAAAAAGTCTATAAAATGAGGCTAAGTGAAAAGAGGAAAAAAGATATAATAGAATATGTTAGTGGTAGAGGTGGCATGGTGAGCAAGGAGGGAGAGAGAGAGAGAGAGACTGACTGAGACCCCTTTAATGTTCCTGGCAGAGGTCCAGCTGAGGTCCCAAGGTTATCCTGGCTTCACAAGCTCCCACGGGAAAGGTGGAGGGATGAGAGGAGCTGGTGGGCTGGTTGAAGGGGGGCATAACTGTGTTCAGGATCACAAAAAAGTGGATGTAACCTGGAATCCAACATGATAACCATGTCTTTATTCAGCTACAATATGTCGAAAGGGGCAGTTGTGGTAATTCCAGTTGCCTTCATAACACTGATTCTTACTCCTGACCACTTTTCGTCTTAAAACACACCAGTTCTCTTAGTAAAGACTAAGAAAGTGACTTAAAACATCCATCCATCCATTGTTTTCTGCTTAATTTTGATCAGGGTCATGGTGAGTCTACTACCTCTTCAGTGCATTATCTTAGCTAAGCCCTACACACACACACACACACACACCCACCCACACACACACACACACACACACACACAGACAATTTAGAGTGCAACTTAAAACAAAAGAGTGATGATTGATAGGCCAATTGAGACCTCTGGAAGGTCCCTAATCTGCCCCTGTAAGGCCCAAAATGCTATTGCTAATAATATGTATTAACAATAATAACTATAATTCCATCTGATAGCTCACTGTTGTTGTTATTAATAATGCTCATGATAAGAAGTACCAGAGAATAGCCATACATGATTTTATTGAAATATCCCTTATATTTTTATATGCATTGATAAAATCATTTAAAGTGGTATTAAACTTTTCAGTTTAGGTAACTATACTCAAATAAGCCTGTTTTTTCCCATTAAAAATAAAACTGACATATACAGTTTGTCTCCTTTGTTTATTATAAATGATCAGAAGTCAGGTAGATATATAGTTGTCTGTCATTACAGACATGCTGATAATGTGAGATCAAATGTGGAAGAATAGCTGATATCTCTTTCAGTGCTTTCTGTTTGTTTACACTAAACTAGACCCCATTAGAGAAGATTATTCTAGTCATTGCTGTCAGTTGTTGTGGACCCCCATCTTCAAAGTACGTTCCTTATCTTCTGTAAACAAAGTGCTCCCATGAGAATGAAATATGTATGTTTATGCACCTGTAATTCTAATTCAGCTCCGTCGACCTCTTTTACATAAACAGGAACCAATAGCAGAGATAGAAAGATAGTCTATATGTG
>BRDA01036476.1:0-16147 GCA_036984385.1 Crenuchus spilurus | reverse complement strand
ATGACCATTTAGATGATCCAGAGGAGTCAGATGAGACCAAAATAGAACTTTTTGGTCTTAATTCCACTCGCCGTGTTTGGAAGACGAAGAATGATGAGTACCATCCCAAAAACACCATCCCTACTGTGAAGCATGGGGGTGGAAGCATCATGCTTTGGGGGTGTTTTTCTGCACATGGGACAGGACGACTGCACTGTATTAAGGAGAGGATGACCGGGACCATGTATTGCGAGATTTTGGGGAACAACCTTCTTCCCTCAGTTAGAGCATTGAAGATGGGTCGTGGCTGGGTCTTCCAACATGACAATGACCCAAAGCACACAGCCAGGATAACCAAAGAGTGGCTCCGTAAGAAGCATATCAAGGTTCTGGAGTGGCCTAGCCAGTCTCCAGACCTAAACCCTATAGAAAATCCTTCCTTATAGGAGGGAGCTCAAATTCCATGTTTCTCAGCGACAGCCCAGAAACCTGGCTGATCTGGAGAAGATCTGTGTGGAAGAATGGGCCACTATCCCTGCTGCAGTGTGTGCAAACCTGGTGAAAAATGTTTGACCTCTGTAATTGCAAACAAAGGCTAATATTAACATTGATTTTCACATGTGTTCAAATAATTATTTGCAGCAATAACACAGAAACAAATTAAAAAAAAAATCATACATTGTGATTTCTAGATTTTTTCTTTTAGATTATGTCTCTCACAGTGGACATGCACCTAAGATGAAAATTTCAGACCCCTCCATGATTTCTAAGTGAGAGAACTTGCAAATTCACAGGGTGTTCAAATACTTATTTTCCTGTGAAATCTGTGAAAAAAATCTAAGTAACACACAATCTTGAGTGGCTTCTTGACTTTGTTAAATGGCTGTCAACATAAGATATGAAAAAGCACACAAATGTTCAATTAATAAATTAATTATTTTAATAATTCAAAATAAAATATTATTCTGCCACACAAAATATACTTCATAAACATTTCACATTGTTATAAGGCAGCATGAGGACAGATATCAATCTACATCATCTGATATCCATATATTACACTGTGCTTCCGTCTTGATATCACACTGTTGTTGATGTTTGTGATTAAACGGCAACAAAAAACATATACTTGGAGACACCAAAAACAGTATTCTTTAAAACATTAAATACACATTTATTTAAGTCATATTCACATATTTTATTTTATTTTTGGGGGTGTGGGGGGCATTTTTGTGCTAATTTATATATATTTTTGGCTAATTAATGTTTGGATGTTAAAACTATCAATTGTTCAATATGTATTTTAAATTGAAGTTAATTAATTGTTTTTTCTTTGACAACTAAGACAAAATTACATTTCATCTATTTAATTTATACAATGGTGGAAAAGTGGCAAACTTAATAAAACACTGAAAAACCATGTTTGGTGTTCAGTGTTCAGCATTCAGCAAAATTGTTCATTTTGTTCGGTTTTGGTTACAGCCAAAAATGTTAATTTTGGTGCATCCATAGTAGTTAACATTCAAGACCTGTATGATATTGTCTGACCCATTTCACTAAAAACTGGAAATAGAGTCAACTCTACAAAACAACAATGTATCCACCCCTAAACCTTTTTTCTCCACCCTCTCTCTCTTCCAATCACAGTGATGGATGGGCAGACCGTTATGACGTGACAGACGGATATGTGCGTGAAGCTGCGGGTGGGATTACAATAAAGCTCCAGTCTGCAGATGTGAAGTGGTTTGATGACTATTACTTGAAACTACGCCCAGATAACAACATGCGGAACCCATGGTTCCCTGAGTTCTGGCAGCATCGATTCCACTGTAGGCTGAAAGGCCACCCTCAGGAGAACCCCAAATACAACCGGACCTGCAGCAGTGAGTCTTATTTTTCAACCATTCTTTAGTTGATTAACTTATGTACTTTTGGTTATTGTCTTATTACATCCCTTCTTTACAATGTCTCTTTAGCTTGAAGTCATAAACTGAAAACTCCAATGAAATGTTTTGAATCGTCTTTTAAGTTATTGTTCCCTCAATGATTACAAGGTGCCCAAACCATGATGCTCCCTCCACCATGTTTCACAGTTGGGATTCATGTTGGAGAGTTTTTTATTCATTGTAACATAGTACTGTGCCTCACCAGTTCAAAGAACATTTTCCCAGAAGTATTGTGGTACATTCTTGTGGTACTGGACATATTTAAGACATGACACAAAGTTATTTTTATAAAACAAGAAATACAGCACTTACAACACACTCTCAATACCATAAGGATATAGAAAACTCTTAGAGTAGATAGAGCTACCATAATACAGAATATACACTGAAAAAATATCTGGTAAGTTTACTTGATAAAATCCTCGTAACAATTTGCGCTAGCATTTTTATGTACATTTTACTGCTGGAATATAAAGTACAACTTACTTGCAAAAATCCAGTAAAATATAGATTATGATCATTATATATAATATCATATACAACAGACCCCCATAAACCCTTCAAAATAATAATTTTGGTATGTCGTTTCCATAACACAGTTAAGGAAGGGTGAACAGATCTGAGATGATGACAGGTGTGTGTGTGGGGGTTATACTTTTTATATACTGTATATACCTTTTTGTTTTTGTTTTTTGTTTTGGTACTTGAACATAAATTTTATTATTATTATTATTAATTATTAATACATATTGACAAATTATGATTTATATATTTTTAATAATTACTAGTTACTATTAATAATATACTAATAATAACTATCAAACATTATATGAATAATAAAATAATAAAATGAATATTAATCAATAATAAAATATTAATACATTATTACATATTAGTAAATAATAATTAACTGTTAAAATCATGTAGCATAAAATTATCACCCAATTCTGTGTTTCTCCTTTTCGGTCAACTCCACTCCAACTCATTACCACCAATTTTACACTTATGTTTGGAATGTACAGTCAAGAGACTTAATTTATTTACACATAATTATACCTCATTTTTGAGTAAAAATAAAACAAATTCTGAACTATTTTGATAATAGTTAGACATGTAAATGGATGGCTTATCACAGACTGGTAGACACGTGCACACACACAGACTCAAATGTTAATGAATTTTAATATGAAACTTCTGATATTAAAATACGTCATGCTGACATGACACGAGCAGACAAAAACGCTCAACATGTTAACAACTTAGAGGTGAAAACGGATTGCTGGCCAAATTGCAAAATAGCGGTTTACAAGTCCAGACACTGCTTGAGGGAATGACAGCGGCGACAGCCAATCACACGTTAGTGAGAAATGGCAGAGCCAATCAGTGAGCTTGTGGGTGGCCTAAAGGAAAACAGATTTTCGATTGAACGCCTTGGATTTCCACTGGGTCCTAATGCTCGCCCGTCTCCTTTTAATATAAGCATAACATCTCACTCAAGCGAACTGAATGGAATGGGTGGTGGGCGAGACTAGTTTGTGAACGAAACACTTCTCGAAATTTGACCTATAGTAGACACAGCTACTATAAGACAGGATCTAGAAGTGCACTAAAACTCTCAGTGTAGACAGATCTACCATAACAGAGGATCTAGACAAGCACTAAAACTCTCAAATTAAATAAAGCTACTGTAATACACGATCTAGATGCAACTGTTCACCAGTTTATACACTGTGCATATGCCTATTTTTGCATTTCTGTTTCAGTGATATTCTAACTTTTCCACTATTTTTGCTAAACACTATTTAGCTGTTTATTAAATTTATTTTGAACCTTTTTTATTCAGGATCTTCAAAATTCACAGACTTTATGGATGACAAACTCCTCTCTCTCTCACTCACTCACTCACTCACTCACACTCTCTCTCTCTCTCTCTCTCTCTCTCTCTCTCTCTCTCTCTATGCTGACCTTATTCTTCCCCCTTTCTGATATTCTTCTTTCTCTCTCTCTCGTTCCCACCTCTGATTCTCTATCCCTTATTCCTCTATTCATACACAAAGCTGAGTTGCCTCACACGTCACTTCAAAGCTCAGAGACTTCAAATAGCTTCATTTCAATAAGAAAAGAAGAACGAAATAAAAAAGAGACATCTTTTCTGTCCGTCACCACTGTATTTCCTTTATAATGAAATACAGAGGGGTGGGGCCTACTTAAATGAGTTCAAATACTATATTTCTTTTGTTCAGTAGAGTAGGTCATAAGGGCCATACAGTTTTAGATATAATGCAAGTTTAGGTGTGTCTCAGCATCAGAGGAGAATGTACACACACACACACACACACACATTATTGTTGGGTTGGAGAAAGGCATTATAAGAATGAACATATGAAAAATATGCTGGCAGGGTTCAATAATGCAGTATTTATATACAATATAACAACAGATGGATGGACACAGTCACCCTGTCCTGGCTACAGACTCACCATAACCCTGATCAGCATTAAGTGGTTAAGATAATAGATGGATAGATGGATGGATATTACCTTGTCCTGGCTTTGGCTAAATTAGTGCATTGCCCTGCGCAGTGCCCAATGAAGGGCAAGGGCATTCATCATGACCGGGACCAGGATTAAGCAGTTAAGAAGATGGATGGATGAATACAATCAGCCCAATCAGATTAATCTTCTCCTCTTCACATCAATGGTGACATAGTGGAGAGAGTCAGCAGTGTGAAGTTTCTCGGTGTTCACATCACTGAAGACCTCACCTGGTCCCTTCACATCAACACAAAAGTGAAATCTGCATGTCAGCGCCTCTTCTTCCTGCAGAGACTCAAGAAGTTTGGTACTGATACTCGTGGTTCTGATACTTGTAGTCAAAACTTACTCAACTAAAAGTAAAAATTGCTCAGTCAAAAGTTTACTCAAGTTACAGTACTGAAGCACTTACTTAAAATTCTTAAGTATTCAAAAGTACAAATAATATTTTCTAATATTAGACATTGCTGTATTGAGTGCTATTACAGAACTTTATATCTTGCTGCAACCACCTGATGATGTATTGACATGTAGAACCACTCTGCAAGAAAAAAGTCTACACCACCTGTAAAACTTCAGCATAAAAATGGCATAAGAAAATAGGAAAACTATTTTTGTCATTTTTATATTTATGTCCCAAATATATTTTTATATATCTGTGTCCCAAAATATCCCTTGTAGTTTGTGTAGAATACTTGTCCCTATATAACTAAGTTGAATTGACATCATTAGCTTTAATCATATGAGAGATTAATAGATTTATTTGATTATTTTCTAATTAAAAACAAATAACATCACTATGATCCAAAATAAGTCTTTTAGTATGTGTAGAATACTTGTCTCTGTATTACTAAGTTGAATTGACATCATTAGGTTAAATAACATTAATAGATTTATTTGATAATTTTTTGTCATTAATATACAAATAACTTCACTATGTTCCAAAATAGGTTTTGTAGTATGTCTGGATATGTGAATATATGTCTGCATTTTAATAAGTTTGTTTCACATAATTAGGTTTAATAATATGACTTTGATTATTTTTTATAATTGTACATAAAACAAATGTTAGAAAAATTATAAAGACAAAAATATATGAATGTGTAGTATGAAGATAAATGTATGTCACATTATTACTAATATTTCATAAAAAATTAACATGAAACAAAATCATGTACAAGTAAATAGCTAAAATAAATAATGCTCACCATATGGATGTTTGTAACACATTCCTTCTGGTAATTGTGCGATGGTCCCTAAAACTGCAGCAGTTTGTATCCAGAGTGAACAGAAAGCTAATATCCTGCATCCAGGCTTCACCATAACATGTGAATTTCAGTCAATATTGTGGTTGTAATTTGTCGTATTCATTTCACATCAGAACTGTATCTGTGCTGGTGAATCTGTGTCTTGTTACCTGTTGAGTGTAACGGCCAGTGTTGAGTAATGTGTACACTGTCCCTTTCAGGAGAGAACCAGTGAGAGTGTTGTGCTGTACCACCAAGATCACTGGACCTAGCTCTTTTATTTTACTGTTTTAGTTCTGAACGTAACGTCTCTAACAAGCTTGGGATGCTTTATTTTGTTCATTTGAGCATTAATAAATGAACAAGTGAATACAACCAAAGTGAGTGTGAGTCCCTGAATCACTTGTGCTTCGTGTTTCACCTGCCCTCAAAGCTCACTATCTGGGCCAGAGCTGAAAGTCTGAAGAAAGACAGGCTTTGGAGCATTGAGAAAAGCGGAACTAAGAATATCAAACGAATGTCCAATATTAAACTAACTTTACGCAGCTGGCTTGCGTGTCGCTCATCCGAGTCAAATCAGCACGCACAATTTGATTCATTTATTGAGAATACTGATTCAGAGCACGCACAATTTGATTCAGATGCTCTGAATCAGTATTCTGAATAAGTGAATCAAATTGCGCATGCTGATTTGACTATAGTACTAACTATAGTATCGAAAGCATCATGTATTACAAAATCGAATAGTTTGAAGCATTGTAGTATCGAATCCAGGCCAGAATGACCCAGCTAATGAACAGTTTCTACCCGCAGGCTATGAAGCTACTGAACAAGATGGGTGGACAATGACAATAATACTCCCACTGCAATATTTAATCAATACACACTTTACCATCACACCTAGTACATCTGGTCCTTCTATGTCACTTAATCTCTTTACTTGATGTTCTTACACAGGAACATCTATCACTGTACACTTGCTCATATGTATATTTGTTTATATGTAAATTTTTGTGCAGATTTCATGTAGATTTATGTATATTTAATTTTACAGTAGAGTGTTTATTCCCATGTCTCTCACCACAAGAATTTCAATGCACATACTGTATGTCCTGCCATGTAGTGCAAATGACAAATAAAGTTGAAACTTGAGAGTTTCATGAATGCGCCATTAAGAAACCTGAAGATCCAAGTGGATCACCATCAGTATGGTCACTAGGAGTCTGAATCAAATTAAAGGCAATTAATCACACTAGTAATATGTAATATACAATATACAAGCACAGTGACCCTCAGGCTCTGTAACATGTTCATAAACAGAGGAGTGAATGGAGGGATTATTTTTATTTACTTTTGTAATTTATTTTACAGAAGGAAATAAAGCTTTCTCCATCTGCACTCCCACTGGGACCTTATTCACATTACATGAATATGCATACAAACAATCAGCTAGAATCAAGGGCGTAACTTTGGGTCCAACATTGGGGGGTTGAGCTCTCTGCCTATTTATTTATTTATTTATTTATTTATTTATTAAATCATTTACTTTTCTAAAAGGATTCAGGAGATTTTGGGTTAACCATATTAGAAATACATTGTAATTCTTTTACTATGTGTTTATTTAACTTTCTTTGTATTTACTCTGCACCTTAAACAATTACGCCATTTTTCACATTTCTTCCAACAGTAACAAATATTTTACACTTTTAGAATCTATTATATGACACACCTAAATTTCTCAATTTTTCCAAGTGTATGTATTTACCTGGTGCACTATAATTTGGCTAAGAGAAATTATGACACAATTCCACAAATATAACCATAAGAAATTAAAGAAGAGCAGACTAAAACCCTTCATGTCATTTTCAGCATATGACACTGTAAATTTTGAGATCAGGTCAAATTTACTTAAAGACAGCAAGAGAGTTGCAGCTGTGTACTTAATTTCTATAAAATAAGAGGACTTCAAGACTGTGGTAGCTTCAAATCATTCATTTTGTTAGTGAAGCCATTACCTATGAAAGAAAGTCAAAAACACAGATGATGAATTAACTTTGCAGCCCCTCATTCCACATTTAAAAAAATGTTTTAATTTGGCCTGCCAAATATAATAAAAACTATATTTTACAGCAGTCTGTAATACAGTCTAATACTCTCACCGAGCATGTGAGAGTTTAATTAAACATTAAACTCTTTTCTATTAAACACCTTCTGTAGAGAAAAAGGTTTTAACTTGATGTGTTAATGAGTCTCATCCTGGACATTTATGGGACTCTCATCTTCAGTCCTGTTATCAGTACTAATATTAGTTATTAATAACTAAATACATAAAATGTTATGTGTGTATTCACTGAGTAAAACTATATACTTGTTTAATGGGTTTAGTTTATTACATATTAAAGGTGTTGTACTGTACTGTGTGCAAATAACCACTGTTATCTTCTTTTTCTTTTGACTCATTGTCAGC
The DNA here is from genome assembly GCA_036984385.1 of Crenuchus spilurus. NCBI lineage: Eukaryota > Metazoa > Chordata > Actinopteri > Characiformes > Crenuchidae > Crenuchus > Crenuchus spilurus. The sequence continues at coordinate 7,974 of BRDA01036476.1, read as the reverse complement.
TTAGGAGGAGCAGAGAGTAGCAGGTCTAACGGAGCTATAGCTAAAATACCTGAACGGGTATTAATAGTGTGTCTGATACGCAGTGGCATAGTTATTAAATCATCAGCTAACAATACATATATATTTACCTCATTTTGATTTTTTCGCTTTTTACAAGGTGGTGTTTTTCTTACGACACCCACTCCCCCAGCAGCTGCTTCCACAAGCAAGCAAACGGTGAGCGCTGCTGCTTGGTGGAGCCAAACGGGTTGGGTGATACCAAGTTTTTGTGGGGAAAGAGGGGGTTACATTACCAAATGATTAAACATGTTAGTATTTTACCCAAAATTGATAATGAATAAAGAAAATGAACAAGTTATTCATGAAAGATGTTTTTGTAAATTGAAATTATGTGACTTTATTGGGGGGGGGGTCATAGTGATTGGATCAGATTATTGGGGGGGGTCATAACCCCCCTATCCCCCCCGCAAATTACGTGCATGGCTAGAATAAAGGCTAAAACCTCTAGTAAAGAGGGGGCTGTAGTTAAGACCACTGTTGTTGAGTCCAAGACAAATCCAAGACTATGGCTGGTCTTTCTTGAGTCAAGACTTAGTCTAAACAATCTAGTGTTCTTTGAGAACAAGTCTTAACCAGCTTATTTTTTTATAGAGATCCATTTCTTTAGCACTTTTGTAGAAATTAATTGCTTTGGCATTTGTGACAGACATTAGAGAATCACCCCAACCACCACAAATGGGCAGCATCCACCTGGATGAGGCAACCGGGCTGCATAAGATCTTTCACAGATTAACTATTTAGTCAATGGGCAGCATTCATCTCTCACAGATTTATTAATATTAATATATTAATATAATTAAATTAAATTAATATAATATTAATATAATTTAATAATAGATTTATGTTATTATATATGAGTGTCTCAGCACTGTAAACAATCTGTAGCACTCTAGAGCTTCCTGGGTTTTCTTCTCTAGAGGAGACTTGACTTTTATGTCTTGTGTTTTGTGTGATGGACATGAGAAGATGTGGGTGCCCTGAGCACAAATGCGTTGTGTGCCCCCAACCTGCCTCCCTCTACCACTTAAGTTTTTGCTGCGCAATCACGAACACCTCCCTGTGAGAAAATGGACAGGGTGAATTTTGGGTAGGAAGATGCATGTGTGAAGAACGTTTTTTTGCACGCTCTGTATCCTCGGTCCAGGGAGGGAGGGGGAATGCCTAGTGGTGCCCCGGTTGATGTTTGAGGCTCCACAGGCAGTGCGTGGTCCCTGTGGGCAGAGCACCGGCCCTGCAGAAACCTGTTACTGCCAACATGTTCCTCCATAAGGTCAGGTGCACATAGTGGGGTTTCCAACCTCTTCCAATTTCCTCAGATGGTGTGTATGTTTTTCAAAGTCCATCCTTGGTGACACTTCACCCAGTGAAGGGTGGGGATTTCTCTCCACTGGTTACTCAAACTGTTTCCTCCCTGCTCTTTTTCATTTTGTTTAGGGCTATTACATATTCCTCAGCTGCAGTGCCACAGTAGGTAGCGCTGCTGCCCAGTGCATGTTTAGTTCTCAGTGGCATTGGGTCAAATTTTGGTCACCAGGTCTTTGTGCACTGCCTGTCTTCTCCTAGGCATGTGTTCTCTTACTGGTATTACATGGTCACAATCCAGGGAAAGTATCCCACTGTGCTTTCCTTCTGGATTGCTGGCTGCCATGTTACACCAAGACATTCAAGAATTAGTCCAAACTCAAGTATTATATGTTTTTATTTTTCTCCTACATTGTAAATAAACACTAAAGTCATCCAGACTATGACTGAACACATAAGGAATCATGTAGTAAACTTAAAACAATCCAAATTATGTTTTAGATTTTAGATTCTTCAAAGTAGACACACAACTGATGTCTCAAACACATTAAGAGGCAAAAAATGCAAATCATGATGTCTTGAGAAGACACAGCTGTTAACTTAAAGCCATTCCAGGTGACTACCTCATAAAGCTGACTGAGAAAATGCCAAGAAAGCTGGCATCTAAGCAAAAGGTGCCTACTGAGAAGAAAGTAAAATATAAACATATTCTGGTTTGTTTAACACTTGTTTGTTTACTAAATAATTACATATGTGTTTCTTCGTAGTTTGAATGACTTTAGTATTAATCTACAATGCAGAACATTTTTAAATCATGAAAAACTGCTGAATGTCCAGAAGGTGTCCAAACTTTTGACTGGTACTGTATTCTAATAATAATTTGACACCAATTTTGAGGGATTAAATACCTTAATTTCCATAGCTATAATTTAGTAGACTACTGTTCAAACTATATAAACTTTCTCACTTTACCCCCAAAGTAGATCCTTTAAAGGTCCCTTAAGATTGCTTATTTAATTTTATACTAGCGCTACAAGGCTAATGTAGCTTCTCTCAAGCTGTGATGAGCTGTTCAGTAATCTAAAGTAGGCTTAATTTTGTGGTTTCTGACACTGTGATGTATGCTCTTGCTCTCTCTCTCCATCTGTTTTTAGAGCGGGATACTCTTCGTCAGCAGTACGCTCAGGACACTAAGATGGGATTTGTGATAAATGCGATCTACAGCATGGCATTCGGTCTTCACAAGATGCAGAAGTCTCTGTGTGCAGGTTCTGTGGGGCTTTGTGAGGCCATGAGGCCAATCGACGGAGCCAAACTTCTCGACTTCCTCATGAAAACCAACTTCACTGGGGTCTCAGGAGAAAACATCCAGTTTGACGAAAACGGAGACTCTCCAGGGAGGTATGGTTATTGATCAATCAGTCAATCAATAACAAGCTCTGTCAGACCATACTCTCAACAAATCAAACTTCAATAAATCAATGTTTCAATCATTCTCTTATTCTAACATCAATCCCAAAATTAACCAGCCAGTCAAACACATAATACATAAATCAAACCTTCAATCAAGCAATCAGTCAATCACACACTAGTAAATCAATCAAACCACCAAATCAATCAATCAGCCAATCAAACTATCAAAACTATCGCTCATATAAACCAAAAGGCTACAATTTTATGTCTGATTTACAAAATAAGCTTCTTTAATTTAAAAGAGGAACTGCAATGTTAACATTACTAACAAACACTAGAACTCAATAGTCACCTATATAGCCCAGTTGTTTCTGAAAATTACATCATCTCAATTCATCTGAACTGCATCCAGATCTTAAATTAGGTCTCACTGACTAGTTGATATGGTTTAAGACACAGTTGAGTCTAAAGAGACTAAAGTCAGCCCACACACCACAGAATAAGGTATCTATGTGTCTATGCCAGCACAATGTGAGTAATAGTAGAGGAGACCAGTAACTTGTTGGAATATGAACTTGAAAGCTCATAACGATCAACAGGGTCAGATTCTGATTGAAAAGAAAATCTGGATGTGGTTTGAGAGGTTTGGGAAACGTTTTGGTTTTCCTGGATATTTTTATGTGACTATTGAGTTTTAATGTTTGGTAATGCTAGGCTTAGACAGTTCTAAACTAAAGAAGCAAAATTTGGACTATGAACTTGTCTTGACCATTTGACTGCATTGATCCTTTCTGAAAGATATTGGCCCACTAGCTCCTCCCCCAGTTTTAGAGGTATTAACACAAAACCAGTTCCAAAATATAGATGATGGACTTGTATTCAGACTTTTGATCCAATGTGTTGTTTTGTTAAAACATTTGTCATTGGTAGATTGTTATGACAGCATTTTTGTGTATTTGTGTGTTTAGTTATGTTATTATGAACTTTAAGAAGATGGGAAAGGATTATTTTGACTACACCAACGTGGGCAGCTGGGATAACAGTGGTCTCCAGATTGATGATGATGAGATCTGGTCCAGCAAAGACACCATCATCAAATCAGTCTGCAGTGAACCCTGTGATAAAGGCCAGATTAAGGTCAGAGTCTAAAACTACATCACAATGTGCCTCATTTTCCTGTCCTGAAGAATCTTTCACTTGGTATAATGACCAGAACCTCTCTGTTAAAGACTAAGGACAAGTCCATCCAATTCAAAAAAGATTCTTTTAATTGTACCTCAATTAGCCTCAGTGAATAACCTCAGTAAATCACTTTCAGTAACTTTACCTCTCAGTAACCTTGACTCTTAATCACCCCACCCCTCAATAATTCCACCCCTCAGTAACCACACCTCTTAATTACTCCACCCCTCAATAACTCCACCCCTCTGTAAACAGCACCTTTCCATAATCCCACCCCTTAGTAACCATCTCTCTCAGTAACACCACACCCTTAGTAACACCGCACCTCTGTACTCCTGCCCCCCATAAACCCTATCATACACAAACAACATGTTTTAGGAACCTCACACCACCTTCAGCCTTTAGTAACTCCATCTTAATTAGTCTCAACTCAGTCCACCCTTAATTACCTCCACCCCTTAGTATCCTCACCTCTTAATCACCCCACACCTCAATAACTCCACCCCTCAGTAACCTCACCTTTTAATCACTCCACACCTCAGTAACTCCACCCCTCAGTAACCTCACCTCTTAATCACGCCACCCCTCAATAACTCCACCCCTCAGTAACCTCACCTCTTAGTCACCCCACACCTCAGTAACTCCACCCCTCAATAACCTCACCTCTTAATCACTCCACACCTCAATAACTCCACCCCTCAGTAACCCCATCCTTCAGTAAACCCAACTCTTAGTAACTCCACCCCTCAAAAACTTCACCCCTCAGTAACCCCATCCTTCAGTAAACTCAACTCTTATTAACTCCAGGCCTCAATAACTCCGCCCCTCAGTAACCTCACCTCTTAATCACTCCACCCCTCAATAACTCCACCTTTCAGTAACCTCACCTCTTAATCACTCCACACCTCAATAACTCCACCCCTCAGTAACCTCACCTCTTAATCACTCCACTCTTCAATAACTCCACTCCTCAGTTTCCCCATCCTTCAGTAAACCCAACTCTTAGTAACTTCACCCCTCAATAACTCCACCCCTCAGTAGCCTCACCTCTTAATCACTCCAAACTCAGTAATGCCAAACTCAATAACCTCACCTTTTAATCACTCCACACCATAATAACTCCACCCCTCATTAACCTCACCTCTTTATCACTCCACCCTCAATACCGCCAAACTCAGTAAGCTCACCTCTTAATCACGCCACCCTCAATAACTCCACCCCTCAGTAACCCCATCCTTCAGTAAACCCAACTCTTAGTAAATCCACCTTTCAATAATTCCACTCTTACTAATTTATAGTAGTTTTATTTCATTGTCATATTATTTTGTTAAATAAGTAAAGGTAGTAAATTTACTAATATTAATAGGTTTTTTACTGATTCTCTCTTTCTCTCTCTCTTTCTCTAGGTAATCCGTAAAGGTGAAGTGAGTTGTTGCTGGACGTGTACTCCCTGTAAGGAGAATGAGTTTGTGTTTGATGAGTACACCTGCAGGGCCTGCGAACTTGGCTCCTGGCCTACACATGACCTCACTGGTGTGTATGCAATCAAACAAACAAACAAATACACTAGGCTGTATGATATGCTGTTTTATATAAACAATGTATGTGATCTCAGATTAGACTGATTTTAAATCAGATCTTCAAATGGCTAGCTAAATGTTGGATTAATGCTAAATAAGTCTTATGTCAGCCATTATAAAACTAAAAATTTTTAAATGGGTTATTTGAATTTGACTTAAGTTAGTAATAAATTAGTCAAATTAGTTGAGTGATATAAAATGTATGATTATATCCCATATGTTTGTTGTTTTCATGACTGAAGCCTAAATTCTGATGGGATTAGATGTAGATGAGGAGGTTGGATAATGTGATTATTATGACAATATCGCTGCACTGTTCCCAGGGGCATAGTTAGGGGTGGGCATGCAGAGATCAAGTCCCAACGCCAGCACTGAAAGCAAAGTTGTTGTGCTCTCTCTACCCAGACTAATTTATCCTAATCTCATATAGTTCTGATTTTACTGAATCTGAAATGAGTCTGATTTACTGAATCTCTCTGTAAAGCTGGAGCTGCAGAAGGATGAGAGGATGCAGAGGTGGGATGAGATTATTGAGACATCACCAAACATTCACAAAATACAATGACCATTGAAATAGACATAAACCAGCATTACAATGGTCACAAACTATCATAAACAGACACAATGACTGACATAGGACACAGAGACAATAGGGAGCTTAAATAATAAACGTAATGCACACACAGTTCTGTGATATCAGACATAACAGATATCAGATATAACAGATAATAGATTAACCTCACAGCGAGATGTGATGGGGCATGAACGTGAGACATGATGTGGAATGCAACCAAGGCGCACATGGGGAAAGAAAACACAAGCATGGTGATAGGGGCAGCTGCGGCAGGGGGCCTGAAACTCATATAATTCTGATTTTAGCAAATATGAGATTAGTCTAGGAGGGAAAGGTGTGAACTTTACTGAACGATCCAAAGTGGCACAAGCATACAAGACAAACATAACACTATATGAATTAAACTAACTGGTGAAACCAAACAAAAAGGAACATGGGCTAGAAGTTACAGTAAACATGGAAATGTAAGGTGATTAAACACACAATACTGAACCAAACAACTAGCCCTAAAGAATGGAAACACAAGGGTACATATACACAGAGGCAAACAAGAGACAGGTGACAACAATTAAGGGCGGAGCTAAAACAGACAAGACTAAAAGAGACAGTAAAAAACGTGACACTGATTTTAATAAATCTGTGAAAAATCTGGTTTACTAAATCTGTAATTAGTCTGATTTTAATAAATCTGTAATTAGATTTTTAATAACTCCGTAATTAGTCTGGTTTTACTAAATCTGAAATTAGTCTGTTTTTACTAAATCTGTGATTAGTCTGATTTTACTAAATCTCTGATTAGTCTGATTTTACTAAATCTGTGATTAGTCTGATTTTACTAAATCTGTGATTAGTAAAAATTTTATAGATGCTCAGATTGCTGAAAGTTTCCAGAAACCCAGACTTACTGTGTTTTACAGAAAATTAGTCTGATTTGATAAAACCTGAGGTAAGTCTGATCTTACAGAAAGTCATAGTATTATTTGTATTATCATAGTATCTGAGATGAGTCTAATTTTACTGAATTTGACATGAGTCAGGCTGATTTTACTCAGTCTTAGATTAGTCTGATTTTACATAAACTCTCATTAGATTTTACTTGAAGTGAGACTCTCCGATGTCTCCTGAAGCTGCACTGTCTGATGAAAAGCAGTGAAATATAAAAACTGCAGATTAATATCATGCTCTTGATTAATATTCATGTTGGAGGTCTGAAGCTCCTCTAATGCATACATTTCAGCTGAACCGTCCAGACTGATCAGACTAAATGTGTCAGAGTAATTTTAGAAAGAGCATGATTATATCTGTCTGTCAGAGCAAGAGAGAGAAAATCCACTTTAATAAATCTGTTCAGAACAAGACCCCCCCACACACACACACTCCTCTTTCTCTCCATCACACTTATATTATTAAAATGTTTCATTCAGAAATGAAATCTACATATTTTTCCACTTAACCTTGGATGTAGCAGATCAGCCAAATTGTGCTTCTGTTCTTAGAACTGGAGCATTGCTAACAAACACTGGAACTCAATAGTCACCTAAATTAGTAAATTGTAAAACTATCACTAAAGCTTTTCTTAACCCACCAAAACCTAATTCAGATGTTAATGAAGGTCTCACTGAGTATTGGATGTAGTCCACAAATCCTGCTGCTCCAGATACTCAATCTTCTATGGTAGAAGGGAGAAGTAGGACAGTTTATGGAATATCTCCTATTCTAGTGATTAATAATGTTTATTGAGGTTGTTTAGAATCAGAATCAGAATCAATTTATTGTCAGTGCACAGGTACAAGTACAAGTACAGCGAAATTATCATCAGTCAGAAGAGAAACAGTGGAACACACTGGGGAGGGAGGGGAGGTG
>BRDA01036466.1:4058-20814 GCA_036984385.1 Crenuchus spilurus | reverse complement strand
GAATCTTTTGATGATGTTATGCACAGTTGATGATGATAACTTAAAAGTCTTTGCTATTTTACGCTGGGTAACACCATTCTGGTATTGCTGCACATTTACTCAGATTAAACTTTTGATCTGTCATCTATATTCTATTACAAATAAAATATTGACATTTGCCATCTCCACATCATTGCATTCAGGTTTTATGCACAATTTGTTTAGTGTCCCAACTTTTTTGGAATCCGGTTTGTACTATTACTACTAATATTACTACATTACCACTTCTACTACTACTAGGCTGTGAATTAAACTGACTTTGGCATTCTAGGGAGACACTACAAGATCATGATGACAGTACAATGACCAACGAAGACTGTGACACACAAGGGAACATATAAACCCAGTGTAATCAGACATAAGATGGGGAACCAGGGCTGTGAAATCACAAGACAGGTGCAGCTACTCAGAACATGATGGGGGGCAGGATTAAGATGAAGACATGACATAGCACATAAACAAAAGGCACATGGACAAGAGACTGGCTATGATGGGAGGTTTCACAAGTGTTCATGCTAAAAGAGATAGCTTTGAAAAACATCAAGTATTGATTCGGTGAATCTGTTGCTCCGATTTATTGGCCTGTGGAGATTTATCCATTGTAGGTGAGCTGGGCTCTGTAATCCTGGGAGAATGTTGTGCACGAAACAACACAATGCATTATGGGTACTCATTGTTTTTAAACACCACTACAGAATGGTGGAGCTTCAAAATAGTGCACTTTATAGTGAATAAGGCACAGTTTTGTAGGGTGTGTGACCAGACCTGTGGAGTTTCCAGACTAAGCTAGTGAATAAACAGGTGGTATCATTGCACTTTAGCTACCTGGCATGTGTATGGAGCTGTAATACGTTGTGCAGTCAGGTGATTAGTAACAAGTGGATCATTTCTCCTTTGATCGTGTTACCAGTTAGATGATTTAAATATATAATACAGTGGTAGTTTCTCTGTGAGTTGGGTCCCTCATGTGCAGTCCCGCTTCACCCTCTGGCCACTTTCCATCCTCTGAACTTATACATTTATGGAGAACATGGAGAAAATGCTTGGAATTGTCCAGAGGTCTTGACAAGACAGGATTGATGCTGAAATTGAGCCAGTACGCACAGCATCTGCATTAGTTCAGGAGAAAAAGGAAGCTTGTTTTGGCTGATTAAGTGGAACATGAAGTATTTATTATAAACTCACTACTCTGCAGCTCCACATTTCTGCCATATTCTGCTTTCTGTATAATTAAAAGAACACTAAAAATGACTGATAGTTGAGTAATAACTCAGATTCAGTAGAGAACACAGTGAACAGTACATTGTTTATTAATTGTATAGTGAGAATAATCATAGTCAGGATTTAATTTTAGGGAGGACAGTGTTGACAGGTTGTTGGATTTAAGCTGACACTCATGTGCCAGAGACATGACAGAAGTGAGGATGACAACCACCAACTAGCCTAAGTGAGCTCAATCATTAGAAATCGATCCATTCATTTTTATAAACATTATGGAGGATAAAGGCTGCACAGGCCTGCATTTTATAGCAATAGATGTAAACTTCTAGTAAGTAGGGTTGTCACGATACTAGAATTTTAACTACAATATTGATACCATGTGTATCATGATACTCAATACCAAATCAGTGCTCTGGTTGTAAATTAAAAGCAATCACCGTTGTCTTAACACTATAAAAGAGGTGACACTTGTGAGAAACAGCTGAGCAGGTTGATTTGTTTACATGTTGACACTGAAATAAATAGAAAGATGGATGAATGCAGACCAATCTGTTGTTAAAGTTGGGTTAAAAAGTAACGAGGGTGCAAGAACTTTGTGTTTTGGTTCATCTTGTACACTGTAAAATATTATGTAACTTAAAATGTAATTAACTTTGCAGCCTTAAATTTTTTATTTACAGTAATTTCAAATAATAAGATAACAGAACATCAGCTATTGCTCTGATGCCCAATCAACTCAAAATTCTTAAAATAACTCACAATTACTTACCACATATTACAAGAAGACCTTACATTGTTTATTGAGACCCTCTATCATCCCTGGTGCAGCCCTAATAAACCCTAATAACATATTTATTTATTCTGTTATTTCAGTGCGCTGTATTCCACAGATCTGAAGGAAAGACAGTTTCCATTTGCAGCATGTTTTGGCATATCTCCATACTACATACTTCTTTTATAGAACATCTCTTTCCACCCTGTCTGATGTTCTCCACCCTCGCTGTATATGTTAGGATTTGTTTGAAGCTACTGCCTGATCATGCAGGTCCATCATTGCATAGGAGGAATGACTCATATTCATTAGATTGATAGTTTTGTTGGAAAACTAAGTGGAAAAACTGAACACCTTTGAACCTTGTGTTCAGGAATGCTTACCTTCCAGTAACACACCTGAGTCCTGTTCCTGTGTGTGACCCTGAAGTGACCGAGCCATCATTTCTCACAACACACACACACACACACACACACACACACACACACACACACACACACAGATGGATGTACTACAGACCCATCACACAGTCTTCAGGTAAAGCCCCTGAAAGACTTTATATGTTACGTATTGGTACATGTGGGCTGTAAAACCAGCCAATCAGAGCAGAGGTTGACTGCGTTTAGTGAGTTTCTGGCAAAATTTCCACGCTAACCCTTTGATTCGTGACAGCCTTTTTCTGCATGATTATGCTAAAACACATGCTGACTCATGTTATTTATGTCACAAAACTCCCAACAAAAATCTGCTATGAAAATAAATAAACTGCCCAATTGTTGATCATGTTTTGAACAAAAATCTACTGATCTCAATCTTATATTTTATCACAATGTCACTGATCTGTAGTTTCTAAAATTAATTCCTTGTTTTCTGGTTGTTTGTGGTTGTCTGTAGGTGATGAGCAAAGCAACTTTGTGTTTAAGTTATAGTTAACATAGTAAATGACATGCTTTACCAAATATTGCACAAACTATATAACATATCTGTGTTGCTACTGCCAAGGGTTAGCATAGTTAGCATACTATAGTTTAGCATGTCTGAAGGACGTGAGAGCTATACTTTATCCTGACATTCACTTTTATTAGGGGCACGATTTAGCAACCAGGAGAGAATAGGAAGTAAAGCTGCTTGTAAAATGCAGTTAAATGACTGGAAAGTGCCAGGTTGGTGGCATTAGCATAGTGTTAGCAGTAGCATAGATCCCACATCGTGCTGTGTGGCTCAGCTGTAATATGATGTGGTGTACCACACTCCAGATGTCTGGAGGGCTCAGAAATGGTACTACAACCACACAGTGTGTGTTTTAGAGTAATTGGGAAATTGTGTCCTTGCAAGTGTTTTCACATGAATAATAGCTATGCTAGCATTGGAGGGGAAGCATGGCTTATGAAGGACTACGTTAATGCTTCAAATGGTTAGTTTTTGGGACATAGTTAGACCCTAAACTCGCCTAGCTCCAGTTCTGGAGAGACAGCAACAGGTGCTTAAACAATTTAAGTCTTGTAACCCCTCCCCTCCTAGCTGCAATAAATTAGCATAGTAATAGGAAATTGAACCTAATAGCACTGTGAACCTTAGTTAGACCAGAGTAGTCAGATAAGTCTGGTAAACCATGTTCAATGTTAAAACCTAAAAACAGGAAAATGTGCATAAGTTTGGTTTTGTTGGTCAATAAACATGAACCTTAATTAATAAGAAATAATTGTAATTTAATCACAGTCACAATATTGGTCATGAAAATTTGATTTCCTTCATCTGCCCACACACTCATAACTCATATAATCTCAGTTAGACATGTTTATGTGTTTTTTTTTTTAAGTCAAAAGTATGGTACATAGTTAAAGCCTGTGTGCAGACTCAGCTTTAGTGGGAGGATAAATGGACATTGTGTGTATAAGTGTAAAGAGACTGTTAGAAGTGTGTGGTTTCTTTCAGGACATGAGTGGGCCTGCAGCATCACTGGAGGCCTCTTAGATCCAGTGGAAATTATGGAGCATCTTCAAGCATCACCCACAGCTGTAGTGCTGGGATGAGTCATACTCGGCTCAAGAAGCTCTCCTGGGTTAGAGGGAAGAGTCATTGCTGCGATGCTTTGTTCGTTAAATTCCTCATGAGAGAAAATGAATGAATAGAGAGATAGAGACTCTGTTTGGTTTTTTGTTTCATACATTTTCAGGACAAAAACACTCTGACAAGGTAGAAAGCATGAAAAACAATAGTAACATATTAGAGATTTTAATAACATGTTCATTTCTTTCTAATATTTTCTAATTCTAAAAGTTCTTAAATTAATGTCCACCTACTGACCTCCAGTGTTTGTTCTTTATCATGTTACGTTTATCCTACTTCACTGTAGTAACAGCCACTACTGTTTTGAGAAGACCTTCGAGATGTTTGAGCAGGATTTGAGTTTTAGTGAAATCTGGTACTAATATTGGATGATTATGTCTGGAAGCTAATCCCAAAGGTATTGAATGGAGTCCCATCACTCTAAGGAACTCCACACCCCAATGCTGGTGGGCTTTATACACATTTAGGTGATGCTTACCATTGGGTTACCATTGATCACATCAGTGCCATTGCAGTTCTGAGAATGATCCACCACCCAAATTACACATGTGGAGGTCCTGTGAGGATCCTGATGGGCATAACGGTTAGCATTCACGCTGTGATCATGTTACTTCTTTACTGAAAAGCACTCTTCACTGACAAGATAAGACATTCAAATGGAAAAGTCTGAGTGTGTCAGCAGTTGTATTTGTTTGAGGTGGCACATTGTTCCCAAAAATGAGTGAAGAAAGTGAAAGTAAAACGGAAAAAAAGTCAAGACAGGAGAGCTTGAATGAAGCTGTTAGCTGTTGATAATGAATGATGGCATAGTTTATATGCCCAAACCAAATGTACACTCATTCAGAGGTCTATCTGCATTGTTTTACTGGCATCGTAGAGTCAAGTCTGACTTGAGGCCACAAGCTTGTACCCTGGTTCTCACAACAAGACAAGAGGCTTCACTACTTCTCAGCCAAATGGCTTGAATGGCTTGTAAAGTTTCCCAAATTCCAGCAGCGTCTGATGGATCTAACGTGAGTTTGTTGAGATTTAGTGCCATTTTTATAGGAGCTCATAATCAGACAAGCAGCCGTGTGCTTAAGTGCACTCACCTTTATCTTGTTTAGGATAAAAAGCAACACTGACATCTGTCTGAATACTGTTTAGTTCTGTTTTGACTGTTTTTGTACTATAAAAAGATTTATTTCAGTCGTTGAATATGGTTCTTATTTAAAGTGAAGGGACCAGAATAGTAAGTCATTCTAGGAACAATAGTTTTACTAAAGCATCTTTTATGGTGTTACATAGACTGAAACCTTTTAATTATACTGTGATGTATGACCCACATCCTGACAAGGTATAAAAACACTGTGTGTGTGAAAGCTTTAAATAATAATGAAAAATTGGGATGGAGACAAACAATGAGGGAAAACAACTGGCATCTGCTCATCTGCTCTGCTTTTTTAAAGCCTGAAAACACACAGAATGTTATACCCTGTTGTTTTAGTTGTGTCTTGTATTTCTAAATCAGACCATCGTTCTGTTCTCGGTTGGCATTTTGAGAATGGCAGTGCTGACAAAAGGCTAAGGTGGCGTCTTTATTTAGCAGTTTGGAAACATCAGACGTGGTTTTTAGACATAGCATCTGTGTAAATTTAGACACGGTTGCTGTGATAACATGCACGGCTGCTGTAACAGTGCTGCTTACTGACAGTCAAAGTTTTAACAAGAATTAACAGTGATATTGTCATTAAAACCTGTCCGATTCTCAGGAGCGTGGCACCAAATTCTGGGCCCTATGGAAAAGCAGTGCCCAGGGCCCCTCGCCTCTATTATTAAATATTATTTCCTTTAATATTTAAAGGAAAATAAAATTCCAGACTCCTCAAGGGCCCTCCACCCACTTAGGGCCCTGGTAACTCAGTCCCCCTTCCCCCCCCACTACCACGCCCCTGCGACTCCATCAAGCCACCAGAAGTATGTTTAACTTTTGAACTATAGTTTAATTTCATTAGTTGGGAATCTGTAACAGTAAGAGTTTTCATAAAGAAAATCACAGTAAAGTACTTTATTAGAAATAAATCAGTGAAAGTTTGTGATCAGTAATTAATTAATAGTAATTATTAAATCATTATAAACATACAGTTCTGTAGGAGACTTTAAGACTCTTTACTGTTCTGTTAAGAGTGAACGATCTCAGTCTTTGGTTTACTTTCTGAGTAATTATGGGCAGAGGCGTAGCACCAAATTCTGGGCCCTATGCACAAGCAGTGCCCAGGGCCCCGCCCCCTATTATTCAATATATATATATATATATATTTATTTATTTATTTTTTACATTATAAAATTTTTTTTACTGTCATTATACATTATTTATTTTGTCAGTATAATGATAATGACAGTGAAAGGCCTAAATATACTCTAATAAAAAAAAAAAATAATGGACTTGACCGAAACATCTCACAGTACACTCTTAAAATAGATGTTAAGGGTTATTTAGTAAAGAAAAACGGTCCTGTATAGAACCATGGGTTCTTAAAGGGTTCTTTCCATTGTGAAGTGGTTCTTCAGATTGATGGGAAATGTGTTTTAGATGGTTCTATACAGAACGTTTTTGAAAAGTCTTCTATATAGCCCCCAAAAGGGTTCTGCTGTAGTTACAATGTCAAGCTTGTAATAATAGAGGAACCATTTTTGGTGCTATATAGAACCAGCAACATCTACAGCACATTCCTCATCAATCTGAAGAACCCTTTCATCATGCAAAGAACCAGTTTGGTCTTTTGAGTGTTCATGGATCTATATAGAACCATTTTCTTTAGTAAAGAACCCATGAAGGACCATCTCTTTTTAAGAGTGTAGAACTTGACCTTCAGTGGTCAGGAGAATTGAAGGACAGCTTTATTTTCTCACTGCTGGTTTACTGTGTGTTGACAAATGAAGTGAGGATTAGGAGCTTGTGACTGAAGCCTGGCTCACTCTACAGGCTGACTCTGAGGCTGATTTGCTTCTCCTGACAATGTCAAAGGCTTCAGACTTGTGGGTAAACAAACTATTATATTCCCAGATTATTCTGCATTGTGTGTTGTCTGTAACCCAATATTTACTCATCCGAACTTCTCCGAGTGCAGTCAGGGCTGCACCTGATTGTGAATTATAAATATTAAATATGTTCAATATTTAGACTCAGTATCCTGTAGTGTGGGGTGGACACTCATTCTCTGACATTGACGTCATTCCTGAAAGACTGTCAACCAAGGAGAGCCGAACTGAACTGAACATGTCGGTGTGTGCAAAAGTTAAAAGCATGGCGGCTAAATTATGAATGAGGTGGATTTGTTTTAGCAGCGGTTTCACTGTCATCCGCCATGTTTGTTTGCATCCAGTTTGCGAGAAACTCCCATCTGCTCTCACAATATAGCACTTCACAAGAAACTGCCTCGAGGCTCGGAGCCATTGTTTTTTTGGGCATACTCAGAAAGTGTGTGCTGTTTCATTCAGTAGAGGCTATGCAGTGTGGGTACCTTTAAGACTAACAACGATGAAGGACAATCTGTGAAATATGTCATTATGTGTGGTGTCACAGCATCGTTTAGGATTTTTTAAATCCTGCAGTGTGAGCCAGGCTTAAGCTGTCCATGGCTTCAGATTTTGTGTGAATGGGCTGAAGGAAAGAATGTCTTCACCTGTCACAGCTGCTAAAGCTCTTCCTTTCACAGCTGTTTGCACGCTGGGACACACTGAAAGGTCTGAAGTTGTTACAGATGACATGCTTTCATGTCTTATTTACAGTCTGTTATTATTTCATGAAATGTATTAAGTCATTCTCATACCTCCTGGGAATTTTTTTCACATTGCCATGACAAAAAGGACAACAATGAGTGTATTTAATCTAGGCATAGTTGACTGCATTTTAAACACATTCTTGGATTAGCCATATTTTTGACTTACAGTTTGTAGAATTCCAATGAACAGTGCAATCTGTTTTTGTCTCCAGGGGGCAAAGGGTGATCCCGGACTGTCTCCAGGTCAGGCATCAAAAGGAGAACAGGTAATGTTGTAGAAATCACATTAGCATTCCCCCAAAAACCTTCAGCTACTGCCACAAGCTGAGTTCTCTTTCTCTTTGTCTTCTTTATTATGAATTATAATCTGTTCCACTATGATATGCCAAGCGCTCCGTATAGCTTTATTAGCTGGCTGGAAATACTTATACATAAATTCTCTTGTTACACCTGTAATGTCCTGAGTCAAATCTGACCGAGCAGCGAATATTAAAGAAACAGTTAGGGTTACGAGTAGGGATAGGGTTCCAACCATATTACTGTCATATTAAGTGAAAACAGACCAGGGGAACATCTTTTTCATGCCCATTTTGTTTTATAGAGCAGGAGAACATAGGATCCTGGGAGAGCATGTGTAGAACTTGGAACATAGGGGCTTTAGAACATAAACATGTGCTCCAAACACCAACTGCATGTGAAATACTATCTATTTAAAAATTGTGCTTTAGCAGATGCTGCTACTGTTTTACTTAAGTACTTAATTGTACTTGATTACTATTCATAAAGGTATTTGAAACTCGGGACACAGGGAATGCTGAAGTGACTGATTGTGACTTTTTAGAGTGCAGAATTTCCCAGCACTCACTTTGTTTTTTAACTGTGCAGCACCATTTTTTAACCCAGTTTTCCTCCCAATGTAGTGGTAGCCAATTGACCCACCCATCCACTACGACTCTCCCAATCACTTGCAATGCCCCTGACTCTAGGAGGGTGAAGACTAGCACAGGCCTCCTCTGATGCCTGTCAAGTTAGGCTCCGCCTCTTTTCTAACTGCTGGGCAGCCAACACGCTTAGAGGAAAGCACAGGATCCCCATCTCTGATGGATCGGCTAGCAGAAGCCTGAGCAACCAATTTTGCTCTCTCAGGTCCTGGCTGTTGATGGCAATCAGCATCAGCTAACGATCCTTTGCTCATAGCGCCATAATGTTGGAAATGCCAAAGAAAGAAATGCACTGCTATCTGGCAGAACAGTACTTGTGCCGTTGTCCCCTGCACATTTCAAAGTTACATCTCTAGAGTTATTGATTAGTAAGCATTGTTTTGGAAGATTTGTATCAGGTATCATTAAAGCTGAATACTTGTTTGTGTGTGAGTGGATAGAAGAGGTGCACCTATATGGATTTTTCCATGATGTAAACATGACCATGTCCCAAATTTTTTGAGATGAATTGCTGCAATTAAATTTTAAATGAATGAATATTTTTTCATGAAATGTTAAACTGTGTTCCTTATTCTATTGAGTTTATGATATTTGCAAATCATTGGATTCTGTTTTTAATGATATTTATTTACATTTGACATAGCGTCCCAACTTTTTGTGAATTTGGTTTGTAAAAATTGTCAGTAGAAATGATCAGCCATAATTTCAATATGGACTTGTTAACAACAATAATTTACTTAATTAACATATATTACACACACATATATATATATATATATATATATATATATATATATATATATATATATATATATAAAACATATAGTATATACATAACATATATATAGTCAATTACTAATTACTTACTTATTAATTAAGTCAATTATTATTTAGCAATAAATTTCATTTATTGGAAAATGACATGAGTGTATATATAATGCATAGTGGACACTGTAGTATTTCCCTCTATGAAGGCCATCTGCCTCATTATCTTTCTTATACCTGCATTTGCTCTGACTTGTAATAAGTTTAAATGTGTTGAATAAAACCTTTTTATGCACTAACGAGTCAAACTCAAGCTCAAACTAAACACTTACCTGTCACTCTGATGACCTGAGGCCTCCTGCTTCTTTCTGTTCATATCTTATTTTTCTTCTCTTATTTAGGGTGAGAGAGGACCCTCAGGTCTACCAGGCCCCAAAGGTGATGCAGGACCACCGGTAAGTTCCCTCCTCTCCACACAGCACTTTGACTAAGCTTTCAAATGATGTCCTGTGGACCACTGACCTGTGAACTGTACTTTATTCCTTAATATGACAAAAATAAGCCATACGAAAAAGGGATTCCAAAGTAGTATATGCAGTATGTGCCATCTTATGATGTGATAGGTTTCACAGGTTGTGGCCCACACCAGATGCATCCATTATAAAAGTCTTTACCATCACACTCATCCAAGGAGGTCTGGAGTGTCTGCAGTATCTGTTTCTGCTGCTGCCAACGCTGATCAGCAGGATAGAGTTACGCACTGGCATAGTGAGCCTTTCCAGGGCCCAGGGGGCACGCTTTCTTCCTCACATGGGGCCCAGGGGTCCGACTGAAGCCCCCCAACATAACCTGAGAAGCTCGCCAGGTCAGAAGTCATCTTTTAGAGGAAAGGCACTCGGCAGGAGAGTGTACGTGCAACCGTCTGACACAGCAGCTCACAGTCTTAGCTCACAACGGACCAGCTTGGCATGTTTAAGAAGCTGAAGTTGGCTTCTTTAGTTTTGGTCTTCAAGCTAATGTAGCTAACAAGTAACAAACGGCATGTCTGTATCATATACTGGCAGTAAATTGGCATCAGACTACTATGCATCTCAACATCCTTTGGAAAAAATGCCAACTCTACGGTTAGCTATGCAAAATATATTGTATCAAGTTTTAAATAAATATTAGGGTCTCTGTTTATTTGAATAGGCCGTTATCGCCCCCTATAGGTCATGTACTTATTACCTACAGAGGTTCACAGTATTAACTATCTACAGTTTACTGATGAGCTACAATACATTGAATTACTTCAGTAATGAATGAAGAGATAATCAGACTGCAGGTAAAGGAGCAGGAGATGGACAAGTGGATCGGTGCAGCATCCGCAGTGATCCAGGTTCTGTACCGGTCTGTTTTGGTGAAGAGAAAGTTGAGCCAGACGGCAACACTCTCTGTTTACTGGTCAATCTATGTTCCCGTCCTCACCTGGTCACGAGTTTTGGGTAGTGACCCAACTAATGAGATTGCAGATACATGCGGCTGAGCTTTCTTTGCAGGATGTCTGGGTTCTCTTTTAGAGATTGGGTGAGGAGGACATTCGGGAAAGACTCAGAGTAGAGCCACTGCTCCTACATGTAGAAAGGAAGCAGTTGAGGTTTTTTGGGCACCTGGTTAGGATGCCTCGTGGATGCCTCTCTGGTTGAGGTGTTCCAATTGGGAGAAGAATCCGGGGAATTATATAGTTCAGCTAGCCTGGGAACGCTCCCATATGAGCTAGAAGAGGTGGAGGTCGTCTGGCCTACTTTGCTTGGGTTGCTACCCCTGCGATCTGATACTGATAAGTAGAAGATGATGGATGGGCTGCAGTTATAATTGTTCTTCACAAATCCACATCATCCACATGTTAAATTGTCATTTTTCATGAAATTGGTTTGTGAGACTGCTGAGACTGTGAGACAAGCACCCAAAATTTCTGAGCTTCATTGGGCAATTAATCAGGCATCACTTCCCCTCTCTAGAGGTAGGGCCAGGTTTAGGGTCAGGGATTAGGGTTAAGGTCGGGTTATGGTAACTGAAAGTTGTCTGTAATAGATAAATGTAAAGTTAGTGCAAGTAAAGCATCTACAAAGTATCAAAAACAGCCGGTCCACATAAAGTTCTACTGATAATAGTATGTCATGCAGTTTCCAACCATATAATTGAGTTTATTTGAGATTAATTAACAACTCAACACAGTCTGAAGCTAATCTGTGGTGATTTAGGCATAAAGTTAGCACCATGCTAATTGGTGCGTATAAGCTACCAATAAGCACTACACACCTGCCAACAGGAGGGTGGTTTTACGTATGGATAGACATTATTAAAATAATCAATCTGATTATTTTAAACAATCTGCCTGTGCTCATGAGGCCTGTAAACAAAAAGTGGCACAACTTACAGGCACTTCTGCAGGCAGCCTTACAAGTGTAGCTGCTCTAGAACAATGTTAGAGCTCCCCCTAGTGTCAGTGAAGGCCTGACTGATAAACCTGTCCCTTTATCACAAGTCAACAAACATTTTGCTTCTGATATTTATGTTATCAGATGCGAAAAAATACACTGCATGATCAGCCATCGGCCATCCTGCACCTTAAATATCAAAATCAGACATTGAAAAAAACATATAGGTTGATTGGTTGGTTTTCCACAGTGAATGTGGTATATAAAGTATATAAACTTTACTTTCACTTTCAAAAAACATTTGGGTCTGATGTCTCAAAAATGAAGGTCTGAAACACGAATGTCTATCTTTTACTGACAAGTGACGGACATCAGTCAGGGTTGTTTTTGCATGCACACTTCTGTCTCTGGGTTGCCAGATACTATGAAACATGTCCCACAGAAATTGATTTGTATTACTGTGAATTGAGCGGCACGGTGGCTTAGTGGTTAGCACGTTCGCCTCTCAGCGCTGAGGTCTTGGGTTCGAGTCTGCATCTGAGCGGAGTTTCCATGTTCTCCCTGTGTCCACGTGGGTTTCCTCCGGGGATTCTGGTTTCCTCCCACAGTCCAAAAACATGGATATCAGGTGGATTGGATACTCTAAAATTACCCTGGTGTGTATGAATGTGTATATGTTTGCCCAGATATGGTTGGCACTCTGTCCTGGGTGATCCCCCTAGTCTGGTGCAGTCCTCCAGGTGGACGGTCACTTCCGGTTGAGAGCACACTGTGCGCGACTGGCTGCCGCTTCTCACCGGAGTGTGTGTATGGAATGTGTTGATTGTAAAGCGTCTACAAAGGCGCTATATAAGTATAATGTGTATGAATTTGGAGAAATTAGCAATAAGGAACACAGCAGTAGAAATAGTTAAACTCCATTAGGTATGTTTATTAGCTGCATTACCTTGTAGCTCATATCCTACATCTACAGTCACCTCTTTACACATCTGAAGATTTAGTGGTCTGGATCAGGCATAAATCACTTTTAACCATCACTGCACTCAGTTCAGTGCACAGTGACACCTACTGGCAACCATGAATCACTGCACATAATTACCATAGTTTAGCTACATTACAGAACAAAGCATCGTTATTTCATAATAAGACTGTCTGATATGCATAGTATTGTGATATATTTTTGCATATTCTAATTAAAATATAGCTGCAATACATTCAAATTAATGGCTAAATTGACAGTTAATGTTATGGGCATGGACTATAAATTGACATATTTAATCCCTTGACTCCCATGCCAGGATCGTTACATCCATGGAAATCATTTTTAAAATCAAATGCAATAACACACCCTGGTCAGATTAGATTAGATTCAACTTTTCAACTCTGACTAGGCCGTGAGAACATGTGCCTGAAGTGATGTGCAGCCCTATCCATGTCGCCTGGGTAGCAGTTGGGGGTTAGGTGCCTTGCTCAAGGGCACTTCACTCATGACCTGCCTGGGGATCAAACCGGCGACCTTCCGGTCACAAGACCAGGTCCCTAACCCTAATTTTACATGTATTTCTGTTTATATACTGACAGTAACATATTAGAAGAAAGATCATGCAGATTCATCCATCCATTATCTTCCGCTTAATCCTGATCAGTGTTGCAGTGAGTCCCCTACTCTTGGGCAGGACAAAGTGTGTAAAAAACATAATTTAACCACAGAGCCACAGACTGAATTTTATGACTAAGTCAGAGAAGTGAACAATAGAAGTCTGGTTACTCATCTGGATCTGCTCAGGATGCTCACAGCACAAGGTAAACACACTGTGATTAGTTATAGGGCTCATTTGCTTATTATAACCTTTTTGGCTAAGGCCAATACTGTGATAACAGCAAACATACGACACACGGTGCCGCTCTACTTCTTGGGCTTTTTTCCCAATTCAAGTGAAAGAAGGTCGACCACCAGTAGAAACATGGAGAAATATAGTGCAGCTTATTCTTTTGACCTCTTCTCTGCTCCTCGCTGTTGTGACTTGTCTCTGGTGTGGTGTCAGAAGGTTTGAAAGGTTTTGACAGTTTGTAGAGAACTCTTAAAGGGTATTAGCCTTATCTAAGGCCAGGAGGACTTAAGGCAACAAAATCCCCAAAAATGTGGTTGGACCGGGAAAGTAGCAGTGAGAGAAGGCTCTCTCTCTCTCTCTCTCTCTCTCTCTCTCTCTCTCTCTCTCTCTCTCTCTCTCTCTCTTTCTCTCGCTCCATTTTCCATTCTTCCTTCTCTTTCACCCTCTTTTTGGTGGATTTAACCTCCAGTTAAGGAAACAGAGAATTCCCTGCTTTCTCTTTCTCAGCTGTGTTGAGAAGAGTGACTCGTCTTGATTTGTTTTGGTCCTGTCTTCCCTGCAGGGTCCTAAAGGCTATCCAGGTCCACCAGGTCTGCCAGGAGAACAGGTATGTCCTTCTGCACGCATATTCGAGATGATAACAGTCATCACGATGGTTTCTAACCAGTAGTTTGGTTAAAGTCACTGTGCTCTTACCCTTAAGTGTAGCTCATTTGTTCTTTACGTTGCAGTGGAGCTATGAGGCTAATGTAGCTAACAAGTAATGGATGCTTATGCCCCACCAAGGAGGCATCATGCCTGAATCATCATCACACACTTAACTTTTGAGTTATCTACAGACATGAAGAGAGTACAGAGGTATGAAAATCAGACTTCCTGATGAACGCTGCTAGCTGATTTTAGCTGTTTAATCTGTTTCTGTATGTACAGTGTCAGAGAACATAACATCATGTTTATTTGACATTACAGAACAGAACTTCATGGTTAGAGGCAAGTGTGCGATGATGCAGTTAGCATGATGCTAGTTTGTTCACTAACTTTAATATCACATACCACAGTATGTATAGTATATGTTTTAGTATAGTATCACAAATTTCACAAACTTTGTAGAAATATTGCTAAAAATGGCATGTGTTAAATAAAATTTGTATAAAATTGTATAGAGTATGTGTTATGAGTGCAGTCTTGAACCCTACAAACATCTTTCTCACTGTTTAATTCATATAGTACCTTTTTCCAACACACACACACACGTTTTTTTCTGTGAATTGTGGGGACATGACATTGATTTAATCAAACCTTAAAATCCTAATCTAAACATGTCTTCACCCTAAAATGTCATGATCTACATTGCAGGGACCAGTGTGAGCATTTAAACAGGTTTTGGTCCCCACTATGTGACATACACTTGGTGCATACACACAAACACACTTTTGTAGTATTATGCTAGTGAGGACATTCAATTCACTTGTGTAATATTGAGAAATTTAAACCTAAACTTAACCTTAGCAACCAAAGGTCAGTATTTCTGCTCTTTTAGTTTAAAAAAAAGTTTGTAATGAAATGGCACAGTTCTTGTGAGGACCAGCAAAATGTCCCCACTTTTACATGTCCCCACCAGAGAGAAATACAAGAACACACACACACACACACACACACACACACACACATACACATACACACAGAGTAAAACGGGAAATCTAGTCAATTACCCAGAGTCACTCCCAGGAAAAAGTAATTTGTTTACTAGCTATGATGTAGCAACCCGTTATGACGGAGCACAGCTCACTCAACCTGGGAAAATAGCTTGTTAGCTACATTAGCCTTGTAGCATCAGTGTGAGACTAATGAAGCAAACTTCAGACTTGGCTGTCATAACATTACACAAGCTGAATATGTGCTCCTTGTTAGAGAATTAGGGCACTGTATAGTGAGCATTGTTCTGTTGTTTATATTCTCAGTACTAAATCTTTGTCATTCTCAAGCCAGCTCACTATAGAGCAAACACAATGTAATGAAAGTGAGTGACATAATGATTGACCCATTATGAACACAAGCTATTTGAGTGTACATCCTATACAGCCAGCCATAACAAAGCTCGGAAGTTTCCAGAACTTGATACGTTCATTCACAAAGCCGACTACTTACACACAGCAACCCGATGCATAGATGAAACACAGTGGAGACCAGCTCCTTCCTGGCCCACAGCCAGGAGAACCGGGCTGTATTTTATGGTGCCATCCATCCAGAACAATAGCTGTACTATTTCTCCGCTGAGCCTGGCACATTCTCATGTTCCCTTGTTCTTTTTCTCTCTACTCTGCAGGGTTTGCCAGGATTGCCAGGCATAGTCGGGGCGGCAGGTTACCCTGGCAGGCAGGTGCAGTGACCAAGATCCACTCAAGAAAAAAATATTACCAAGAAATCCACCTGAAGATATGTAAACAAAAGAAAGGATGCTGAGTCTGAATCATCTAAAGCCTCTTTATATGTCCAAATTATAGGGCCTGTTATTCAGCAGTTACACTGAAAACAATGCAAGCATTATTGTTTAGTATATTTTAGATCAAAATATGAAAGAAATGTAATAGTGTGTTGACGTACATTTAGTCCAAAAAAAAACAAAACAGCTTAGACGTATATCCCCATTTATATTTCACAGGAGGTTACACTGGGGCCAAATTCCCATCATCCTGCATCAGCATTGGGATGTGTAGAGAATAAAGAATGAAATTAGATACAAGTAAAATTAATATTGACTATTAAGATATTAACCCTCTGGACTCGACTCTCCTGCTGGCGGCATTTTAACAAAATTCCGCAAAAGCTCTTATATAACTATGCAAGGTTTTAGCCTAGGAACAAAACAAAATGTATGCCAGAAACCTTAAAGGCTCTACTTTTCAAATATATATATATATATATATATATA
>BRDA01036461.1:0-10153 GCA_036984385.1 Crenuchus spilurus | reverse complement strand
ATTTTATTTGTCTAATTAAGTGAGTTAGGAGGACATTCAGTTAAACTAAGAAGTTTGAGTTGGGTGAACCTCAAGCTGAATTAACTCAACAAAGGAGTGTAGTAAGTTGCCTTAAAATGTTAAATGACTTTTTTACAGTGTTGGAAAATATAAATATGTAAATAATTGTAATTCTCCCATTTCTGCCATGTCTCTGGCCCCATCTCTGTCCATTGTGTTGTCTGTTTACCTCATTCACATGCCTTGTTCACATATTGTCTCCACCCTGTTAAGTCATGTCATCACTCAGCCCTGCTATCTCATTATGTTCCATCATTGTTTGCTATTTTCTCTCATTTCCACAATCTTTGTGAGTCATTGTTTGTCACACCACATCATGTTTGTCTTCATCAAATCAAGTTTGAGTTATCATAGTTACAATCTGTTTTGTTTTGTTTTTGGAATAAGGCCTTATCTGGGTTTTATATCCCTGCTACAGCCCGTGTCCTCCAGCAATCTCCCATGCTTACAATAATTAAGTAATTACCTTAAATAAGTATGTAATTACTTTTAAGTAGCACAGCAAAACAGCAACAAAAGCTCAATAAAGTTAGAGTAAAGGCACCAGACAAGCATGAACATAGATGTCTTGTGGGTGTGGCATACCTCTGTATAATTGTCATATGTTCTTTTCCTATTTACTTAAAGTTCAGTTCATTTTCTGGACAATATCATGCTTGTGTTTGTTCTCAGAACAGTGCACTGTGGCCTTTAAGAATGAAGAAGATTAGATCTGCATTTGAAAAGATATAAGATATTCCAGATATATTAGAACCTGAAGGTTTCATAAACTTAACCTCCACCACAGCCTCACTATCACTGTCACTGAAAGAGCTTCATCATTAGAACGCCTATAAGAATTCTAAATATCCTCATTAGAATCCCATTAAAACACATCAGAACATGCAATTTCGCCAACATTACCTATGAAAGAATTGAGTAGAACATAATACTGTATATTTTATTTGCACACAGAAGTCTACAGTTGCTTTAAGAACACTTTAATTAGAGTGTATAAAAGCTCATGATGTTGGTAATGATTGGCAAGATACTCCAATGGGAGAAATTATCAGTGGAGCTGTTTATGTCTTACCCCCTATATGGCAGTGCTGGGATCTCCTGCTTATTTCTTTCACTCCTCCATCATTGTGTGCCTGCATTCAATACCGCTAATGGCTTTTTAATTTGCCATGGAAAAGCAGCTACCAGGCCTTAAGATTGCTTTTACACCTCCTTTCACACTATCTTTTCCTTTTCAAATTTTCCTACTGTCTTTTATCTAGTTTTCTAGCAGAAAACCTTAGAGTGGTCAAGTTTTACTCCCACCAAATGATGTTTTTTTCTTCACTACCATGCTAAAACCAGTGTTACTTACTTTTAAAATTAAAACAACTATTTTAAACTATACAAATGGCAATTTCCCCATTAGATTCAATATCTGTTATTTGAATTAATTTAAGTCATTAATCATGGCCGTGTTGTTACAAATATAAACACATTTTGACTGCCCATTCATTTGACAGTGGGTTAGACTTATTTCAATTGTGAGAACTTCCACTACTATTAAAGGCACAGAATGTAGTTTCCAGCAACATCTAGTGGTTTAGTTTCCATATTGCAACCAACTGAAGGAGTCTCTACAGTGGCCGTAAGATGTCATATATCTTTGATACTCCCGAACGCGATGTCTAATAGCAGCTTTATAGCTAGTGATATATCAAGTGGTAAGATTAATTTTAATTAGAAATTTAGGAAATGTAATATATAAAATTATCATAGCCTCAATGCAGATAAAACATTTTCTGCACTTCAGTACTGCTATTGTAAACTATTGTAAACAGCTACGAATCTCCCGTTCCACCTTAAATGCTGCAGTAGTGTTCAGCTCCGATGCGCTACAGTGTCCTGCAGCACCATTTAACGTGGAATGGGGGAAAAACACTGCACACACGAATATGATCCTAAGTTTCATGATGTTTTCTTTGCTTTGACGATTGAAGTTGTGTTTTCTCTTCTTGACAAGCATAAGAATGTTCCGCCATCTTAACAAATAAACCAAAAAACCTTTATACTTGCTTCTCCTGCGTGTTTTTCTTCTTATTGAGGTATATGTTTATTTCTTCTTCTCCTATTTTGTCATCCAACGGTAAAACAAAGCTACAGCACCATTGAATTTGAGTGGCCAATTCATCATGACAACACAAACGGTTTTTGCTACTCTCGTTTGTCCTTTTCGAACTACTGTAGAAACATGGCGATGCAACATGGTGGCCTCAGTCGGTGTTCGACCCGCGACCAATGTAGATATAAACAGCTTATTCTGAGGTAAAATAATCAAACAACTTCTTAGTTATAATGATTAGATGTGTTTTTAATCATTTTTATTAGTGATTATCTTAAATTCTGCTAAAAGATAACCCAAAATATTACATACTGTGCCTTTAATATTTATTTTGACATGAACAACATTTATTTCAATATGACTTTCAGTTTACCTTGCTGGAAATAATGTGTATAAATATGTATAAATATATAACTTGTGTGAAAAGTATTTGATGTGAACATCAAGTATACTAATGCATTTTCAGTGTAAGGGATAAAAATGATGATGTAAAAATGAATTACAGCTGGGGGGGGGGGTGTATATAAAGGTCCAAAAACACCATAAGTTAACTACATGGGGAAAAAAATACAAAAAAAAATGTGGCTCCTTAAAATCATTACCCAGCTGCCATTTCTGTTTCTTTCTCCCTAGTTCTCCAATTTTCTCTCCTCTTGACATTCTCTGCTGCCTTTCTTGTGCCTCTGCCTTACGCTACATTACCAACATCTTTCTCTGACCCTTCCATCTCAACTTTCCTTCTTCTTTGCTTTTCTCTCTCATCATCTCTCGCTTCTGGGTTTGGCTTCATGCACAGCCTCCCTCACAGCTCTTTCCTCTCTTTCTCAGTGACACTCAGTAATGTGCTATCGATTGTGACTGGCACCCTCGCACAGGTGGAGAACAGCCATGGCCAGCCAGCCTCCATCACAATAGCGAAGGGTTAACCCAGCACTGTCAAAAGCCCATACAGCAAAGTCTGACCCCTTTCAAACTCACCTCCAGCTTGGCAAAATTGACTCGACTTCAAATGAACTCCAGAGGCAAGCTTTACAGTCTTGTACAGCAGTAGCTTGACTGTCAGTGGTAAAAAAAAAAGATTATGGACAATCGGGGATTATCAGGTAAGGCACCTTTCCCCCCTTCAAACCCACAGCCTAGCCTGCAACTGCAACCTATTACCTAGCCCATGAAATAGGCTGATCATGACGAATTGGAAGGGAAAAAAGTTGATGGCTCAAGTTACCCAGGGTTCTATGACATCTTCAGGCATTTTTGTCAAAAAGGCTGACTTGCAAAGAGATGTGAGGAGCCTGGGGAGCTTTCTGAAACTGTCCAAGCCTAGTGTTGGCATTCTGACAGTGGTCATAGATGCAAGGCTAAAAGATGTCAAATATCCAACTAGAAGCCAACTAAGTGGATGCAAAAAAGGGCCAAAAGTATATTAAAAATAGCTGCTAATTACATATTTCTAATTGAGACATTGCACATTTCCAAGCATAATGCTAATGTTTTTAACAGAGCTGCTCAGCTGATCAGAGTAATATTGTACAAGTAAGTAGCCAACCTCCACAGCAATATGATATTTTTGCTAAGTGAAAGCATCTTAAATGGATATTATACATATCTACCATATTATCAATTGATAATGTTATTTTTAGAAGATTATTCAGCTATAGAACTTCAGAATCAAAAAGCATCTTAAATGTAGCCAATTTATCTACAGCTTCTAAGGTGCCTTGCATTTATACCAAAAAGGCAGAGTTGCAAAGGAATGTGAGGAGTCTGGCAGCTTTTTAAAACTAGCGCTAGCATTTTGATGTGTCTTTCAGATGCATTGATGCTCACACCAAAAATATATATCTTAGCAAGTGAAAACATCAGAAATTTAGGCAATAGTTTAATTTCTCATGAAGAGGTTTTTGTAGGAATAGTATTTTGTCATTCCACCTATCAAGTAATTGATCCCTCTTCCATGGATGATGTTACTTAATAGGATGACTTTATATAAATGAAAATATCTAGAAAGTTTTTCAGTGAGAAGTAATTCACCTTTTTGTATATATATAAATGAAGAGATGTATGCATAAATGTTTTTTTTGTTAGATGTCTGCTACTATGTCAATGACAACTGCATTTATAGCTTTGCAATCGTGGAAATTAATTGCAGCAATAAAATGGCAGGAGATATTGATTCCTTCTTGTCGGAATTCTTATGAAGCTGTCAAATGCTTGATCTAATCTATCCATTTGTATAATTATCTTTCTGTGCATCTGTGGATCGGTATGTAGTATCTGAATGGCAATTGTGTGTGTGTGTGTGTGTGTGTGTGTGTGTGTGTGTGTGTAGAATGGACAATAGCATTTTAGACTCTGCATCTTCACATTGTGCATCTAGACATATATACATTGTATTCAAATTCACTACACATTCTATAGATGCAACAAAAAAACATGTCCAGCAGTGGATATGGCTACAACATACAGTAAGTAGAGTGACCAAGGTCAGTCTGAAAAAGCATGCCACTCCAATACACAGACACGCTTCTTACTGCGAGTGCTCTTACTGCGAGAGAAACGCGGTGGGTTGTCATTGACGTCCGTCAGTGTGACCGTTACAGAGGTGCTGCCCGACAGGCCACCTAGCTGACCCATCATGTCCTTGGCCTGGATGACTAGAACATACTTGTCTCGTGTCTCACGGTCCATGTTGGGCAGTGCTGTCCGTATGATCCCTGCAAAAACAAACAGCGAGAAATTGAGTTTATTATGCTGTAATTATCTCCTGCAATAACATGGCATAATTTAAACTAATATCATGGCTAGAGTCTTAAGTAAGAGAGGAGATACAAAGAAGAACATCTAAAACCATTCTTTAAACTAGCTCACAACATATCAACAACATACATTTAGCAAAATAAAATATGGACTTAATATACAGTATTTATATTTATTTGTATAAATGTAAGCAATATATGGAGTTTTGCATAATATTGCATTTTTGTACTAATTCTTTAAAAATGTGTGTGATTAAGGGTGTAAATAAAGAATTGATGATTATGTAATATCATATAATCATGTATGAAATGACTATAGACATATTACATCAGTGGCATTTACTTTTACTCCACACTTGTTGATTGTCAGTATAATTGTCAGTATATTATTTTTTTCATTTATGCCATTTAGTTAGTTCATGATATACGTAGAAACAAACAGAAAAAAGTTTGAAGACCTCAGCATGTTGATATAGAATGCAAATTGAATGTTAATTTCTTGTGTAACTTACACTGATATATGTAATTACATGATTATGCTTGATTAGTTTCAAAGTAGTAACTTCTTAATGCATGTAAACTGTTGGTATCTGGTACCTGAAAAATACAAGCTGTACCCAACAGCTTAAGTAAGGTGCTGTCTTAAAAAAAATAATTAGAAAATAGCAAACAGGCACAACTCTATCATTCCATTCATCCATTCATTATCTTATCTGCTTAATCCTGATCAGAGTCACAGTTAGTCCCCTACCCCTTTACTGGGTGCAGCGCAGGGCATTACATACAATATTAGCCAAGTCCAGGACACAGCATCAATCCATGGCAAAACTCCCACTCTTTATAAAACATCTTCATTCATTTAAGCCATTAAAATCATGATGGTTTGGCTTTCATCAGATGGTCAAAATTGGTATATGGAACATTACTTGTGCACTGTTGGTTGTATTATTTGTTCACAGAAAAGCAATAATTATACATTTTTAATGCCAATCTTCTCTAAAGTTAAACATATTTATATGACCTTGCATACATACAGTTAAATTATCATGTGTTAAAATATCTCCTCCATCTAATGTGTCACATCACATTCACAAAATTTAGAATGTAATGAATGTAATTACTACTCTTGTATTTTACATTGTTTGTTAAAAACTATCCAGCTGCACTATGCCACATAAAGACCTTAGTCATTTGACTTTGCTTTTCATCCTCACAACACTTTGCTCCACTGTTGCAAAGGTAGAGCCCTCAGTATGTTAACTATCTGCTCTGCATGTTGCTGGACCCTTTAGTTAGAGGGTTTTTTTTCTTTTTCCTTTTCTTTTTTTTGGTTCTGGTGCTGTAATTTCTGCAGCAAACAGACTCCCGCTGAGAAGTTCACAAGACAAGCTCACACACTGTGGGAAGTTAAATCCAAATAAATCTCCAGACTGTTGGAGGCAATTAGTTTTACCATGAAAGCACGCATTGATTAAAAGCTGGAGATAGTACTAAATACACAGCCTCCAATATGTCAGCGTGTCTGATTTCAAAAATGTGAAACCTTGTTCAGAGGTAAAGGCAATTTGCAGTGATTGTGGAGCATCCCCTGAAAATTGGTTTAGTGCTTTGGGACTCATATAGACGAGCACATACACCAACGCACACAGCTGGAGAGCACTACACCAGAATTTATAGGCACATACTGTACCACAGGTCAGTTTTATCCTTTAAAAACCATACAGGAACTTAACCATTTTAAACTCCTTGGAATATCTGGTGGCTAAAGACCTGTACTTCTCACTTCTATAACTTTAGAATAATTTGAGATATGACATTAACTGTGTATAGTATAATCATCCATTTAGAACAACCATCACTGAATTTAATATGTCAATAATGTGATATCTCAGTGCTGTTGTTTATTTTTCCAGTTTTTTTTCCCCAGTTATGTACACCTACCTTGAATTTACAATGATTTTAAGAGAAACACCACCCATATAGATGCACTTCATAGGTTAACAATTACTTGCTTGTAGCCCATCTGCTCCTGACATTTTAACAACTACATTATTCTCATCCATTGGTGCAAATGGACCATCACAGAACTGCTGTAAACCATCCAGGATTGACATTATGGTTTAACCCCACTAACACTGATGGGGCTTATAACAATGCAATATACACAACTGCACAAAACACACATCAGTGTCAGAGTGATTGTTGGGCAAAGAAGGGTGAACTTGGTCAGTGGTGGTCCTAAGGTAGATGGACATGGTGGGGGTGGGGTAATAAATAGTACAATAATCCATGGGCTAAAGCAACAAAGTGATATGGTTGTTTTTTTTTTGATAAAATGGCAAACACACATAAGGTAGGTGAATTCAGAGTACAATG
Source organism: Crenuchus spilurus (assembly GCA_036984385.1). Lineage (NCBI taxonomy): Eukaryota > Metazoa > Chordata > Actinopteri > Characiformes > Crenuchidae > Crenuchus > Crenuchus spilurus. Next base: position 2,860 of record BRDA01036461.1, on the reverse strand, counting down.
TTTTTGAGTCTAAGACCTGAAAGCCAAGACCATAGAGCTATTTTTCACAATTATGGTAGAAATGTTGTTTTTGAAGAAGTATAATCATGGTACTATCAGTTATTTAACGATCAGATAAATGGAAGACATCACATACTATGATAGATCCAACATCTCCCTACAACAGCTTCCATTTGCAAAGCTGAGTATTATTATTCGTATCCAAGAATGTACTATAAGAAAAAAAGCTACATTTTCTACTTCTGAAGTTACACCACTGAACAAATTCCCCAATGACTAAACTGCTAGCAAAACATATCCCTGTTAATGAAAATGAAATCCAAACCTCCACTTCACTGTAGATGAAAATCTAAATAATCCAGTAAAATTATTGAGGGTGGGGGTGCTGTGGTGTTTTTAATGCAAAAAAGTCTTATAATCCTCCTCAGGCAATTATTGTTGCATTCAAAGTTAATGACTTCAAGTATTTATATGTAATCTATTTATGTGAAAAAGGACAGATTAGCTAAAGTGTTGGGAGGGATAAATGGGATGAGTCAACATGAAAGATGTATTTCAGTTCCGGCTCAAAAAAAGTTGTTTCATACATTGCTAGCCTGAGTTTCTTCTGAATTAATGCTAATAAATACTTGTACATATAAACAACACATCTCTCACTTGTACATGCAGTGGTCTAGACTGTATTTTGGACCACAGCCATGCAGTGCTTGACTAGCCGTAAACTTCATTCACATATATATCAATGTCACTAACCTTTATTTAAGCTACAAATCACTGGTACAATGTTTCACCAGGTCAGCTTTACATTACCTCATGCATGAACCTTATTGATAACAATAGAAAACATTCAGACTGTATAGACAGCTCTATTAATCAGTGAGACTGCAAACCATTATAAAGCCGCAGGAATGGCATCTGATTATACCAAAACTTAATAAAAATACCTAAGCTTGAATTAATGCTGTAGAGGGAACCAAAAGAAAATGGAAAACACATGGCGTCCAAAAGCAATTCTGCCTTGAAAGGTCATATAATTGATCAGTCAAGGTGCCATATTTGCATCCTGATATTTGAACTTAATGAAGAAAACAAAAACTCAGAGAAGTCATAAAAACAAGGCATAATTGAGTACTGATGTGACCACTTTATCTGCATTTTACTGATCTACTGACAGTAAAAACAGATGTTCTAAGCAGAGTTTTCAGTCTTATTTGTATCATTTTTAAGATGGTGCAAATTAGCTGCATGGAACAGTTTTTTTTTTTTTTTTATTACCTCAAAACTCAACGGTCATTGAATAAATGCTACAGAGGCCTTGGCTGGCCTGGTTTTGAGCTTCTGCATGATGATTGGAGGATCAGTTGAAAGGCTGAATCCCATTTTGATTGAAAGCTATTTTGAGCTATACCCCGTCACTTAATCATTGGGAGCTCAGTCCCATCGTAAATTTTGCAAGTGAAGTGGAAAGACAAACTGCAGCCCATTTCTTGTTATTTGCTTGACGAGGTTACTTCTCTATTTCCAGTATTGTTCATTTTTTACACAATAAATAAAACAAACTCATAGTATTTCCTTGTTTAACATAATTTCAACATTTGCATGGTCGAGTTTAATAATGTTTCATTAATTTGTTCAATCAATCATTCATACTGTTGGTTAGGTCAGAGTGAACTAGACAGACAGCAAGGTGCACACGATGGCAGACAATGCTAATATTGTTGACCTGATTTTAGAAAAGCCATTTGCTAGTTTTCCTTATGAGGAGAAACTTAGAATTAAACAGCAAGGCAGATCAACACCTAAGACTGATTTGGTGCAAAATGTAGGAGAAAGTAACAGGTCTTTTCAGTTGCCCTGGTGTTAGTTAGCTGACTGACTGGAAGTGCTGTGACAAAGAAAATGTACTGTTGGCCATGCCTCTTAATGAAACCATCTCAGATATGTTTTGTCTGGTCAAAATTGGGTTTTGGGACCTGTCTAACTTTGACCATTGTATATAAAAGGCATGAAAAGAGCAATGAACATGTGAGTGCATGTGCAAGGTGAAGTTGCCTGGGCAACTTGGTGCTCCCATTCAAGTGGCAAGACATAATGAAACAGTCAAACAAATCAGGGCTTTCCTAAATCGCCTTATTGATGACATGAGAAAAGTATTTCCAGAGGAGGCATTCCAGAGTGTCCTGAAAAGTTATGACCTATACTTTTATTCAGGGAGACTGAGGTCTGAGCTTCAAGTCCTGTATTCAAGTCAGGACTTACAGGGTAACAGGGGACAGCTGTTTTATTTCTTAGTTTTCTAAAAGACATGTAGTTGGACAGTGAAATGCATCAACTGTACAAACTGTTATTGTTAGTGGCAACAATTGGAGCTACATCTGCGGGTGTAAAAAGGCACTTCTACTGTTTAAAAAGGCTTAAGTCTCACACCCACAACACAATGGGCCAAGGCCGTCTAAGCAGCCTAGCTCTGCTGGCCATTGAGAGGACACTGGTCAAGTCCCTGGAACAGACGCCTACTTTGAACGAAAGGGTCACAGACAATTTTCTTGAAAAGAACAGAGGGCACAAATTATGTACAAATAACCTAATACATTTTATGATTTAAGCCAACAATGAGCTACCCCTCTTTGAAAGACCAGCAGCTGCCACTGCTGTAAAACAATAATAAGTTAGTAAAATCAACAAAATTCTAAAATGAACTATTTCACATCAAAGTTCACAAAACCCTTATGGAAACATCAGCAAAAAAATCAGTGACGTCGCCTGGTACGGCGCAGCCGGGGCCCCACCCTGGAGCCAGGCCCAGGGTTGGGGCTCATATGCGAGCGCCTGGTGGCCGGGCCTTTGCCCACGGGGCCCG
>BRDA01036459.1:0-15148 GCA_036984385.1 Crenuchus spilurus | reverse complement strand
AACCACGACCCTGATAAGGATTAAGCGGGTTGGATAATGGATGGATGGATGGATTTGTGTGAACATCTGATGATGTTTTAGGTCAAATTTATGCAGAAATATAGATTCTAAAGGGTTCACAAACTTTCAAGCATCTCTGTATACCTAATACATATAGAACTTCTTCTGACATCGTATAAAACAAACCAGTATGTTGATGTGAGAGTATGTTTGTACATTTTCACTTTGCAGTTCTTTGATGATGTCAACCAAACAGGCACTCTTAGCCTCTCTCGCTGCAGTAAACAGTGGACAAATTGCTCAGATCCAGCTCTTTCAGTTAAAAGTGCACTCATTAGAAGGGGTGGGCATCAATTATTCATCTGCAGGTTTACCACAAGACTGAACTGTTGACAAAACCCTGGCATGACTAACACTGAGGAGATGCCCGAGTATGTAAGGAGTGGAATATTCTAGCCCATTTAAAGCTGCCCCCATTTTTCCTGGGATGTATGGGTTTGAGCTTTTGATGTCTCCTCAGAACCATGGACTATAGCCTTAGAGCATAGATGGATACCCATTACTGTTGAACAACATTCAACGTGTCAATCTTCTGGATTCTTTTCAGTTCAGCTGTTTCTGCGTACCCTCCAGTGGAAAATGCTTGGCAAGCATTTGTTTAAGTCATCAAACTCTGCAAACAATCCTCAAGCAGTTGCATTACCATTCACTGGGGAGAGCAGATATCGCTTCTTTGTTTCCATCAGTGTTTTCAAACGTTACAGAGCAATTGTATACTTTTTAAACTTCTTTGACTTGGATTGAGACCCACAAATGATTGAGAACATCCGAGATGGACCCTCAGCTTCAGACAATTTCCCAGTGCTGCTTTTGAAGTTTACTCATCTTTCGGCGAGCTTTGAAAGAGAACACGACACTTGGAGATGGATGAAATGGAGAAAAAAGAAAGAGAGGTGAAAAAATTCAGGATGTGAAGAAGGGTCAGGTCAGTCTGCATGGAGACTCTCTCTCTCTGATGAGGAGTCCCAGAGGTGCCACGAGGATCGGCCCAAATACCTAAGAGTGAGAAAAATATGAGGCCTTTATTCGCCTGAACATAACTCCTCACGGGAAAAAAAACCCCGTCAAAGACACAAAGTAAACTCCGTAACCCGTACTAAACTCAACAAAAAAGTATGTCATAACCTAGATGTGTCAGAGTGTGCCATGCACAAGCCTCCACTGTTAGCGTGAGTGCAATTGTCCCTAGTGTTGTAGTGCCAGGAAAAGACTAGCGTGCCTTGGGCTGAAACTAGACTACGAATGAACTTGAATGAGGGAAATCCACACAATTAAAAGTGGTGAGGGATGCTGATCTGCCATGAATGTAAGAATTTCAAACTCTACAGTCTTAAAAATGATATAAAGGAACAACTTAATCCTTCAGTGGGCTGTTTCTCAAAGAAACATCAAAAATTTTTAAAGTTAAAATTCTTCTATGTAATATAAACATGAGTTCATATGTTTGTAAACAAAAAGCTTAAAGACACATCTGTAGTCGTGTTTCCATTGTCCATGAACTATCGCAAATTAGAATTGTGAATAAAAATTTGTTTAATGGAAACACGACAATTTCGAAAAAACTCACGTTTTTGGATAAAAGTCTTTTGCGCTAAGATGAGGTGGTTTTTCAGTCGTATCCAAATTGGTTTATATCGCAAAAGTGTAATGGAAACACTCAAACAGACTTTTTTCTCATCAAGAGAGTCACGTGATCAACAACCGGACGTTTCTACAGAAAGTAAGAGGATGAAGATGACGCGGCATATTTGGAATAACGAGGAGAATCCTTGGACAATGTGCAGCTGCTCCACTAGAGATCTCACAGCATCACAAAGTTCATTAAAAGTTGAGTGTGTCATTCTAAAATGTTGAATCCACAGCTCTTCTGTAAAACCATCGACTACAGTTTCCCAAAAACGCCGCATACGTAGCCGCTCCCAAGTATAAGGGGCTTGTCACTCCAAAGCCTCGATAAGTCTCCGTCTCCTCTGATGGCTGATGATGAGCACTAGTGCCGTGGTAGCAGTATGTATAAAGCTGAAGTATGTGTTTACATCCACTGCCGCCATGTTTGTAATGACTTATCACGAGAACAAACATATTCACATGTGATTTTATAAAAGTATTTCACATTTAATGGAAACACCACAACTGTGAAACTTGTCTAATTGTTTTTTCAACAAAACAGAATATCAATAAAGTTTTGCGCAAAACTGCAATGGAAACGCGACTTGTGTGGATAACGATTAACAGATAACAATGGTGTGGAGCACAACATTCTTGGAATTAACATAGAACCTATAAAACGCCGAACACAAAATGCCCAAAAAATGCTTAACCTGGGGCTGTAATGTCACGTGTAAAACTGGAAACACTTTTCTTTTTTTAAAATTTCCTGCTGAAAAAAGTAAAGCAATGCAAAGACGTCTGTGAAAGCACCTGAGAACCAAACAGCTGCAGAACCAAGTTCAGTGGAGTGATTAACTGAGTGTTTATGAACCACAACAGTAGGTAAAGGATGCCAACCAACCCAACATTGGAAAACAAACAAGCAACATAGTCTATTACACATTTTTCAGATATTTTTTATTGATCGTTTGAAAGTCATTAGTGATCTGAATGCACGTCAGGGAGCCTGATGGAGAGTTTGTTATTGTTGTGACAATTGAATTTGATGTATATCCGTTATATCAGTACAACAATGTCTGGTCCCATTGGCTTCCATTAAAACCAAAGGAAAGTTTTTTTCTTCTACTGTAAAGTTATCATTTGTTCCATATATTCATTTGTTTTTCCAAACGTTACCAATGTCCAAGTCTAAGAACTTTACAGGAATATTTCTTTTTATGGGCGCATGCTGACTTGAATGAGTGAAGGATGTGTCACTTGTGGCTGAACAGTGGCTTGATTAACTCTACAGCAGTGGAGGGAACTGTATACAGCCAGTGGGCACAATTAGATTAGATTAGAAGCTGAGTGCTGCAGATGTGAACCTCTGTGATGGATGTGATTGGTGAATGTAGTCAGTCATTGACTGATTGGAACCAATCAATGCCCTCACAGATATCCTGAGGGAAAGGCATTAGTGAAACATTTACAGAACTTCCAAATGGGTTCAAATTACGTGACGATTGTGAGAAAATCAGGAGACGGATTCATAATGTGGTTAGTGGGGAACTCTTAACCTCTAAAGCATTTTAACTAGTGTGGCATCAACCAATTACTTACATTTAGTGCTACTTCAGGCCTGTATGGTATTCATTCATTTTCACCCTAATGGTCATATCCATTATCCCCTGGTGGGTCCACAAACTAGCGCATAAGAGTCTTTCCCCACAGTTACAGTTACTGTAAGTATAGCTACAGAATACAAAATACATCACCCAATTAAATCAAAAGTCTCTAAGGCGTGAACATTGAGGAGATTATATAAAACTAGTAGAGCATCATGTAACACACATGAAACCAGGAAGACCAAAATCCAAAATCATAAATGATAAACAGGCCAAAGGGTCCAATCCAAGATATCACACACAAAATACACCAAAGTGAGCTCTAAAGGGAGGAAAATGGAAAAACTAAATAAATAAACAGAAAATGATAAGATTTCCTACAGGATGCAGAAAAACTGGTACATGCGTTCATTACTTCTAGGTTAGATTACTGTAATGCACTATTAGCAGGATGCTATAGCAGAAACCTAAATAAACTTCAATTAGTTCAAAATGCAGCAGCCAGGGTTCTTACTAAAACCAGAAAATTTGACCATATTAGCCCAGTTTTATCAGAACTACACTGGCTTCCACTTAAATACGGAATTGAATATAAAATTCTTTTACTGACGTATAAAGTAGGGCTGCGAATCTTTGGGAATCGAGCAAATCGATCCAGAATCGATTCTTGGGGTTAGGAATCTATTTTTTCCCGATTCTTTCAAATATGAACGAAATACTTTACAATTTACAGTTGCAAATTTACAGTTGCAATCTCTGCAAATCGCAAGAGTCACGTCAAGCCCTTTCTTACCTGGCTGGGTTGACGGTAAAATCCAAAGTGTTTCCAAATGGTTTCTTTCAAAGACCGCGGGTCAGCTTGCATGCCTGTACATAGCCGACGCTGCTTCCTTGTTTTGCCTAGCACTACGGTGGCTGAAAAGGCACATCCGCACCCGCAAAAAAAATTGATTTTTTGAAAACGAGAATCGATTCTGAATTGTTCAATGTTAGAAACGCGATTCGAGCTCGAAGTGATTTTTTCCTGCACCCCTAGTATAAAGCCCTACATGGTCTTGCCCCTGAGTATTCACAAGACCTTATTTCCTATTATGAACCATCTCGTTTACTTAGATCACAGGATGCTGCTTCTTGATAGTTCCCAGAATTCAGAAATCATCAGCAGGGGGAAGAGCTTTCTCTTATATGGCCCCTCATCTTTGGAATTACCTCCCAGACAATATTCAGGACAGTCACAGTCTCAACCTTTAAGACTAGGCTGAAAACATATCTGTTTAGTTTAGCTTTTGGTAATGAATACTTTACATTATAGAAAGGTTGTAGGTCCAGGGGTGCACTGGCGTAGGGATTTATAGTGGACTGAGATGCTGGGGCTGTCATACCGCTGCTCACGCAATCACTCAGGTTTGTTGGCGGTGAGCAGAGGGATGCCAGTGTCTCAAGAAGCTCCCATGCCTGTTTACCTTCTGGCTCTCTCCTTTTAGGTAGGCTGTTCTAGATAGTTCTGCCGGAGTCAATAGCCACACCCTGATATGTCTCAAAATTCCGGTGCTCTGTAAATCTAAACAGAACTAATTCCATCTTTGTCTTTTTCTGAGTGAGTGATTGCCCACCGGTCCGGTTCAAGGCTGATGGAGGACTGATTAATAATCTCTGCATGTTGCTTCCCTGGATCAGCTGTCCACCAACAACCAACTACTGTGGCCTGCTCCAGATGCCCTATTCTACTGCAGTTCATATGGACTTTCTGGCCATTATCATTGCTTCTATTATCATCATCATTCCTGTCCCACTACTGTCACCATATCAGCTCACCTGAACATTACAACAACATCATATGATTATGATTTATCACAAACTTATATTTAGTAGACCAGAGGAGGATGGGTCCCGCATGTGAGTCTGGTTTCTCCCAAGGTTTCTTCCTCCAGTTCTGAGGGAGTTTTCCCTTGCCACTGTCGCCGTTGGCTTGCTCACCGAGGATTAGGGATTAATGATTTGATGTTTGTTATTACTAACCCTATAAAGCTGCTTTGTGACATCAGTTGTAAAAATCGCTTTATAAATAAATTTGATTTGATTTGATAAGAACTAAGTAAATCGCAAAGAGACCACTCTCCACTGATCACTGATGGCTCTCCTGTGGCAATTGGTGATCAGCTGGTGGAGAACCTCACCTGGTCCCTGAACACCAGCTCCATAAGTAACAAAGCCCAACAGCATCTGTACTTTCTGAGGAAACTAAAGAAAGCCCACCTCTCATCCTCACCACCTTCTACAGAGGAACCATAGAGTCCATCCTGAGCAGCTGCATCACTGTCTGGTTTGAAAGTTGCTCTGCTTCTGTCTGCAAGTTTGGGCGGCACAGTGGCTTAGTGGTTAGCACGTTCGCCTCTCAGCGCTGAGGTCTTGGGTTCGAGTCTGCATCTGAGCGAAGTTTCCATGTTCTCCTCGTGTCCGCGTGGGTTTCTCCGGGGTCTCCGGTTTCCTCCCACAGTCCAAAAACATGGAGATCAGGTGGATTGGATACTCTAAAAAAATTACCCTGGTGTGTATGAATGAATGTGTGTATGTATATATGTATGCCCAGATATGGTTGGCACTCTGTTCTGGGTGATCCCCCCCTTCCGGTTGAGAGTATGCTGTGCACGGCTGGCTGCCGCTTCTCACCGGAGTGTGTGTGTGTGTATATGAAGTGTGTCGATTGTAAAGAGTCCTTGGGTGTCTAGAAAGGCGCTATATAAGTATAATGTGTATGTATGTAAGTCTCTCCAACGTATAGTGAGGACAGCTGAGAAGATCACAGGTATCTCTCTCTCATCTCTCACAGACATTTACAACAAGCGCTGCATCCAGAAAGCCCTCAGCATTGTGATAGACCCATCTTACCCATCACACAGTCTCTTCACTCTGCTGCCTTCTGGATGAAGGTACCGCAGCATCCACACAGGCTGTTTCATCCAACAGGCTGTCAGACACCTTAACACAAACAATCTTACTCTCAAAGACTAAATAACACTGTAATTCATGTTTCACTCACTGCAACATCTGCACTGAAACATTGTTTTGTTTCATTACGTACTGTACTGTATATATCTGAAATGACAATTAATCTAGAACTTAAACTAAACAAACTAAGGCAAAACGAAAAACTAAACCCATGTGAGAACCAAAAAAGCAAGTAGAACCAAAATAAGAAGGAAAATAGAACTCTCGATAGAACCACAAAGGAAACAAAGCTAAAGGCTAACAATAACACAAGAAGGGCAAACAGAACAACAGGCTAACAAACAAACTGGAAAAGCAAAACAAAACAAGGAAACTTATCAAATGAGATACTTAGGCAACTATGCTAACGAGAGTTCAATAGAGAACAGGTGAGCCAAGAGTCATGTGAGAAGTCTGACCCATTTCAGGGATTCTGGGTAATGCAGTTCATAGTGGAGAACTCCAAGAAGGTCATGTGATGTTCAGGAATGCTGAGGATGATGGGTGTTGTAGTGCAAGAGTAGTCTGCGGAGAAACAAGAGAGGGCAGTGATGAGCGGGGAGAATGACATTGAGACTTAACTTCGTTTGTCAGGACAGTTTTGCCTGTTGGATGAGGCAGCTTTGATGCACTTCCACCCAACATCTCTTGTGTAAAGACCATCAAAATGACCCCATTCACAACTCTGACACAGAGTGCATGCCAAAGTTAATTAGGTGCAAGGTGGAGGGCCATTCAACAGCTGTCATCGAGCTAGTTTCTCCCTCTGAGACAGGCTGTCCACTAAAATCACTCCAAACAGCTGAGCTCAGGACCAGCAATGGTGATGGAGGGAGTTACATTTACATCAAAGACCGCACCAACAAGGATTCCCTCTCGCGTGCCTTTCCATGTTTTAAAAGTTCTGCAAATGAAGGTAGGAGCATGCAAGGCCATGCTTCTTCAACCTTCACACTGCAACTTGAAAAGGTCTCTTATCTTTCATTATGTCACTCCAAGTGATGAGGAGAATTTCAATAAAACGTCAGCCACTGCTGTAGCTTAATATCTTTGGTTTCAGATCATCACCTTGTTAAGATTTCTTTTTAAAGAATCAGTCCCACACAAAAGATAAATGTGCCAGATGAAGAGTACGTCCTTAAAAAAGACCCTTCTACATGGGCTCTTTAATAAAGGCGATGGTTATATGTAGAAGTATAACTAGAACAAGAATAAAGTCAAAGAATAACAATTCTTTTCAAGGTCAAGGCAGAGTTTGTCCATCGGTGTACTATAAAGAGCATTGTTAAATGTCAATTATGCCACAGTTAGTTCCAATCCTGCAATGTGATTGGCTGAGAAATGTTCTAAGAGTGTTGATACTGGTGGTAACAGCACTCTGACCAAAGCTCTTTAAGTATTACTCCGCCACAGACACGCAACCTAGCAACCCCAGCAACCCCTTATCTCCAAAACTGTGCTTTACTGAAAACGCACAGAAACAAAGTCAATACAATATAAAAACTGGACTTTTAGTGTGTTTACAGCACCACTGTAAAGCATGTGTAAAGAAGTCAGTATTAGTACATCAACACAAATGAAATGAACTGAGTTAAGAGCTGAACTTAACAGAGATACTGATCAGCTGTAAGTGTTTAATGACAGACTCACAGTTTACACCAACAAACAGCATCTTTAACATCAGCATCTCTGTGTTTACTGTCTGTATAATAAACAGTCACAGAGGAAATGATGGTCCTGCACTATTTTGACTGATGTACAGTCTGATGCTGATGTTGGAGTGGAGTGTCTGACAGAGGAACTATTTTATCTTGCGGAAGGTTGTTAATCAAATTGTTTTTGTCTGTCCTCTTTATCTTAAAATTTAAGTTAACAGTGATAACAGAACTGTGGTATAATCACAATAATACACTGGAGGAACCTGCGGCTTCGTGCCTATGATGATATCTCATATTTTTGAACTCCCTCTCATGTATTATTGCTTAAATATATATGATGGCATCCACATAAAGGTTCTATGATATCTCTTGTGACTCCTGAATAAGATGAAATGTGTAGCTGAAAGGCTAATTCTCAAGACTTGTGAAAAGATATAGACACTCTCACATGGTTCATCAAGGGCTCTTTGGTAAAGGCAATGGCTAAAAATAGAACCATGCAAACTCAAGGAACCAAAGTGGTTCTTTACATGGTTAAATGGTTCTTAATTATGGTGGAAGACCTGCATTTGAAGGATATTTCCTTATGGCACTAAAACGGTTCCCTACCTCTTCACCGGGCACAGGGCAGGGCATTGTACTATCATAGATAATCCCTAGTCTGTGCACCAATCCATCACTGGGCACACATACTCACACCAGGACACCTGACCTCCATGTTCTTGGACTGTGGGTGGAGACCCACAAACACACGAGGAGAACATGGAAACTCACCCACCTGGTGAAACTCCACCCACCTCAGGACTAAGAGGCACAGAGCACAGTCACCATATCATCCCTAAAAAAAACATCCAAAACATTATAAATATTAACTGTAGATTAAAAATCAATTATAGTTTTTTAGTACACTCTTAAAAAAGAAAGTTCTTCAAGGTTTTTTGATAAAGGTTATATCAAGAACCATGACAGATGCAGAGACATTTTTTAGTGAAAGTGAAAGTGCACAATCATTGACCAAACACAGATACACACACACTAGTGAACACACCAGAGGGCAGTGAGCACATGTGCCTGACGCAGTGGGCAGCCCCTCTCTACGATGCCTGGGGAGCAGTTGTGGGTTTAGTGCCTTGCTCAAGGGCACTTCAGTCATTTCCAGCCAGGGGATCTAACTAGCGACCAAGACCGGGTCCCTAACAACCAGGTCATGGCTGCCCCACAAGAGTGCAACAGTATATGTTCTACACATAAAATTTTTCAGGAATCATTTTGGAATTTGATTTCACTTTGATTTCAAAAATGTAAGTGTAGTTTAAAGCACTCACAGCAGCTAGCAATGTGATAAATACTGCTTCACTTTCAGTGTTTCCTAAGCCCTTCAGATGGGGTGTTTAACCCTCTGGAGTCGTTGCTCCCGCCAATAAGAGATTTAAGAAAGTCTGCAACATTTACATAACTCTAGATACTTGTGAAAGGAGGTTAAAAAAGCAGAGACATGTTTTTTAGCTCAAGTCAGAGAGCTGGTCTTTACTATCCGCCCGTTCACACAATGTGTCACACATAAGATAATGGACATTCCATTGGTGGATTAGTGGCTGTGGAATGTGTGAAGACCTGCATCAAACAAAAGAGCTTTCACTTGAACAAAGACCTCTCACCTGAGTGTTCACACCTGTCTCATGAATATTTAATGTCACATTAGTGGCTGACTGAAAACAGAGTGTCGCCTCACATTAGTTAAGCTTTAGAAATAAAAGCACATACAATGTCTAAAAACTGTAATGAGCAGTGTGTAGCCAACACCTCTGTTTATTCAGTTCTGAGCTCAAAAGTCTTGTCTAGAAATGTTTAAAGTGTGTTTTCACAATATATCAGCACATCTGAAAACAGGTTTTTGTAAAGTCTAAGTTTAGAGCAGATTTAATCAGAATATAGATGTATGACACTCTTACTGTTCTGACTCTGTTGTTGCTGAGTTTGTGCTGAACAGAAGTCTGTTTAACACTTTGGAACAAAAAGTTTTAAATGAGTGTAATTTGTAAAAAAAAGTCAGGGCATTTCAGACTACATCAGAATGTTAAAAAACCCTCAGACTGCAGGGGGTTAAAATTAAGTTTTACAGCAGGTTTAAAACTTAATGGAACAGACAGCCAATACAAAATCAAAAACACAAGGTTTTATCCCTGCTAGTGTGAGGAATAAAGCCTATCATTATGGCACTACAAACACTGTTAGTGGAGTGCAGTAGTGACTATAGGTCAACAAGATCGTAACATTGTAGTAAATGAGAATTTTAAATACAGTTCACAGTTCTGTGAAAATGGAGAGGTGGGGATTTAAAAGGAGTACAGTGTAATTTCAGCTTTTACTCAAACATGCAAGTGGAAAAAATAGACTTGGCGCATAAAAAACCAGCGTGGCAGAAGGTCACCTTTTGATAGACATAAATTACACATCCAGCCGAGTCCACACGGACCGAAACATTGATTAAAATCAAGGCGTGTCTGTTCTGTCAGACAGCTGACTGGCCTTTAGATCAGCTTCGTTTTGTTCACCACCACTGCGAGACCAGAGGGAACAGAAAGTGACTGTATTGTATGTTTAACTGAATATTTGATTACACCTTGAGAAACCATGGTGCTGGCAGGATTGGAAGCACTTCAAAAGTGCTGATGCCGGTTCTCCAAGTTCTATCAAAATTAAACTTTTAATAGCCTCCAGGACAGGACTTGTATTGCTGTGCTTCTCCGCCGTAATAAATAAAGTCGTCACCTCAGCCAAACCACTGAGGGCCTGCAGTCTGCACCAAGTGATCAATCAGTCAATTGAATCAATACAGGCAATCTTTACACAAGGCCTTCTGGACCAGGTGACATTTCCATTGTTGAGCGTATTTAATCATGTCCATTTTCTAGCTCTTCTGCCACTAGTAGACGAAACCGTACCCTGCGTGCCCTCGCTCGAGCCAGAATGTCTGCAGGAATGCTGTTAAACAGTTTTCTTTGTTGAGCACTAGGCCTTGTTCATTAATGGCGTGCATGAATTTTTTATGACTCTGTAAAATAATCATGGATATTCGCAATAGAGCTTGTGAGCAGACTTTTTATATTCTGCTCCATTAGCTGCTGAGCCCATAAGGCAGTGGAAATGGAAAGAGAACCCATTTTGTTGGAAAGAGTTTTTGTTTCATAGAAATCAGCTGCGATGGTCTGTTCTTTGATGTTATGCACATCAGTGCTATGAGTCATCCTTACAAGCCTAAAATTTAGACATAGAGTGGTAACCCTACTTACGAGCATCCCCACTAACGAGTATTCCAGGTAACAAGTCGAGATCTCGGAATATTTTTGTTCCACGTAACGAGTAAAATTCCAAGTAACGAGTAGCCTAAATTAGTTCAATTATGCCAACCGCTAGGGGTGCGGCGGTCGTAGCATCCCCTAGATGCTAGCATAGAAGAAGAGGTCAGTCATTACCTTTGACCGCTGTCCAGTGAAAGTGAAAGTGCTAGTGAAAGTGACACAAAGACAGCAAAAGGTAGTGAACAAGAAAGTTAGATACATTTTACTTTTACTTTTCATATGATAAGTGTAACCATGCCATACACGTACGCCCGTCCTCCTGTCCTCCTTAGCCGCCAGCCTACACGAGCACCGTCGTCGTCTCGTTTATGTTTTAAAAACCCATATAAACACATTATTTACATATTAAAGTATACTGTATATTGGCCGGCTGACACGGATTAATCAGTTTTACATGTATTCTTATGGGGAAAATGCATCCAGCTAACGAGCAAACCAGCTAACGAGCAAACCAGCTAACGAGCTCGGCTCCTGCACAGATTAAACTCGTAAGTAGAGTTACCAAGGTACAGCCATGCTCAAAAGTTTGGGGACACAGCATTTTCCATAACGACATCTGTTTCAGAAGAAAATTCTCTCTTTTTTTGAGCTGATTCGACACTATGATGCAATGCACAGCTGCTGCTCCAGACAGTCGTCTTTGGTAGGAGGAGGAAGTAGAACAGTGTTTGAATCTGTTTTGTTGTCTCCTACAAGTTGTTGACAGTGAGTTTATAGACTCTAGTGCAGCTGTTTACTCTCCACTGGATGATCAGCACATATTTAGCATCATGGATGCACTAGAATAGGAGATATGAGTCCATAAACAACATCTCAGCTCTATATACAGTATTGTAGGAGCTATTATGACATCATTAATCTCAGTAAACACTCTATACAATAAACTAAGAGATATTAGTCCAAACAACAACATCAACAAACACTTTATGCAGTAGATTAGGCGATATTAGTCAATTAACAAGCTCAGTGAGCACGATTAATCTGGAGAATAAGAGAATATATCCTTTGAATAACCTTGATAAACACTAATCACTGGAGATGTTAGTCCATAATGAACTTAGGGGTGACCCAAAACTTTTCAGCAGCAGTGTAATTTTTAGGTAAAAGTGGCTTAGAAACGGGCAGAGAAGTGGGTCAGTATGCTGACAATGATCCACTAAAGCATAAATGAATCAGGCGTGTAGGTCGCAGTTAACTAAAATGTCATTATTTACCCCCTTGGTACAGCCTGGGGAGCTTTTTGTGGCTAAATAATTACAAACAAGGTGTAAAGAAGCTGCATTTGTGTTGGTGCAATAATGGAAAAATAGCTGAGTAAGTGCTCATGTGGCTTTAAATCTAACAGCAGCCTTATGACTGAGAATTAGAGAAAAAAGCGTAGCTTCATTCACACGATGATAAAGGACAGTGTGTAATGTGTTTTATGTCTGCTGGGCACAGTTCAGTAGCTGTGGAGGCAGTTGCTGACTGGTGAATGTGTTTTGTACAGTCGTGCGGAGCCACCAGGGTGTACTTAAAGTAACACCTTCAAGGCTGCGGTAACACTCGATTGTGGGTTTCAGCGCCTGCATCTGTTTACTTTCTCTTCTCATTTTTGCACATCTCTCTCTTTCGTTCTCTCTCTCTCTCTTTCTCTCTCTCTCTCATTCTTTTTCTCTCTCCCTCTCTCTCTCTCTCTCTCTCAATTCAATTCAAAGTTGCTTTATTAGCATGACAAATATTCATATTTGTATTGCCAAAGCAGTGCTCAACATCTTTAGAGCATAATAAAACAGAAACATTGTAAAGAGATTTAAATTTAGAATATATACCTCTACATGTAGGTATATATACATGAACAGAACTCATTACAGTTTTTCTCAGTCGATTTGGTTCATTTCTCACATCATGATTTATATTCTCATCACAACAAGTGCATTTCTCACAACAGTTAGTGCAAACAGCAAAACTCAATGAAACACCTGCAAAAGCCTGTAACTCACTTAAAATTATTTGTCTTTGCCATAAATATTTATGTCAATCAACTAGTCAGTGCCATCAGAATGTCTCGTCTGTGTGTCATTGCCTATGAACAAGGCCGTCAGAGTACTTAGTCATGTTGTCAGTGTCTGATTACAGAAACGCCGGATATTCTGTGGTGTATCAGTTGAAATGATATGTGTTACATACAAAATACAAACTTACACAGCACACACAGTTACACAGGACTGAAGAAATTGGACTGGAATCATACAGAAATATTATTTTGCTGTACTGTTCACACTGTCATTTTTTGACAAAACAATTAGCCTGATATTCTGAAAGACAGACAACTGGCAACAAACACAACACAATACAACAACTACCAAACTACAGACGTCCTCTAAACATTCAAAACATCCTGAGACAGTAAGTTAAGGAGTTATAGAACTTTCTGTTCTGTACATCCTGATGCTCCTCTCTGTTGGGCCGCATGTTTTCATCCACATCACACTAAATATCTTCTCTTGTAATGCAGCGTGTGAGGAATCTCCTGGAGTGTCTAATCCAGCCTCTACAGGCATCTGCTGTGATATCCTCACAAGCTGCATCCACGGCAGTCAGCAGGTTCATCTGGGTGTGCGGCTGCTGATTGTACACCTTCCATCTCCAGGCTGAAAAGAGCTGCTCAGTTAGGTTTAGTGATGGAGAACAGGGTGGGAGGAATTCCAACAACATCATGTGATGACTGCTAAACCATTGCCTGATGGTGTTAGAGTGGTGAAAACTCACATTATCCCAAAAAAAACCCACATATTTGGGCAAATCCTCTTGCATCACACCTCTCTTAGCCTCTCATTATCAGAGATAAGAGTGTGTACAAGAATGTAAGGAGATGCTGTATGTTATAGGGCCCTATAATGGGAATATGTGTAAGCAGCACACCTTGTGATGGTTCCTCCTCGTTGGCCTGGTACATCAGTCGTAGCCCTTTGGCTAACGATGTTTCGACCACACCTTCTGGATTTTTTCAAGTTTCAAGCCTCTTACAGGTTTAAAAGTGTGGAGCGGTTCTCCTGATTACAGATCTATGATACACTGCAGCACAAAAGGACTAATGAAGTACATATGATGTTCATTTAGGAAAAGAAACAGTCACAGATGTTTCAGCCACAGCAGATGTGTCAGTATGTAGAAGGGTTTTACCTGTCGGCTACATACTGGTACTTTCACTCTGTCACCATGTCTTTGAAATAGAACTTTATAGAGCTGTTTCATGCTCATCTGGTGTCATTGAGATCTATTTGACTATCGTTTGATCTAAACATTCACAAATTCCCCGTCTTAAATAAAAAAGCCAAGATTCAACAATTTAATCAATTTAGGATAAATTACCAAAATTCACCAAAAACATTCATTGACATGTACAAATGATGTCTGAGCGATATGAGAACATGTTCAGCACTTTTGATTGGAATGACCTAGGCGATGACAAAAAGCCTAAATGTTTTGGAGGGAAAGACAATTTAACAGACAATCAGTAGAACATATTTTGATGAACGTGACATAAACAACTGAGAATGTAAAGAACAGCAGATAATTGTACTTGACCATTTGCATGAATGTACTAAAGCATTTGCAAAATGAGAAACATAATGAGAGACACAATGAGAAATGTTATTATGATGTGCACAAGTGACAAGGAGATGTGGAGATTGTGCGAATAGTTTTGAGAATTTCAATTCTGATGTGAGAAATGAACCAAATCAACTGAGAAAAACTGTATACTTGAAGAAATGAAAAAAAAAAAAATATATATATATATATACACATACATACATAATAACAATTACAATGAAGAATAATGGAGCTTATTACTATGTACAGTTTCATGTGGTCACTCACT
>BRDA01036456.1:0-14814 GCA_036984385.1 Crenuchus spilurus | reverse complement strand
GGAGGACGGGCGTACGTGTATGGCATGGTTACACTTATCATATGAAAAGTAAAAGTTAAATGTATCTAACTTTCTTGTTCACTATCTTTTGCTGTCTTTGTGTCACTTTCACTAGCACTTTCACTTTCACTGGACAGCGGTCAAAGGTAATGACTGACCTCTTCTTGTACGCTAGCATCTAGGGGATGCTACGACCGCCGCGCCCCTAGCGGTTGGCATACTTGATCTAATTTACGCTACTCGTTACTTGGAATTTTATTCGTTACCTGGAACAAAAATATTCAGAGATCTCGGCTCGTTACCTGGAATACTCGTTAATAGGGATGCTCGTAAGTAGGGTTACCACTGTATATTCACAGTATATATATATATATATATAATGTACAGTAAGTGTAAGACTTTTTTTCTGTATATACAGTATGTAGATAGAACCAAGACATATAGTTGCTCACAAACTTGTATATATTAGGAGGAAATAAGAACAGGCCTAATTTAGATTAGAATATAGAAAGCATTAATTAAAGTGTATCTATTTACTAATCTACATAAGACAGACTTATTGCATTTACATATATAACAGACTGGAAAAAGTCTATAGGAGCTAAAGAATCTCAGCCTTCTCTGAAATTACACAAAACCTTGTCTGAGACACAGTCCCACAGTCATGCACTGTCCATGAGATGATGGATTCATCCACCTGCATCAGCTGAAGCTGTGTGGTGTTAAAAACACTGGAGAAACTGAAGAACTTAATTCTCACAATACTTCATGATGTGTCCAAGAAGGATTATGCTCTGTTCAGCAGGTAGATAACTGCATCATACTCTCCAAGGTCAACTTGAGGGTCAAGAGCTGCTCTGACCAGACGTTTGATGTGAGCCTCAAATGTCTTCATTAAGTGAGATATCAGAGCAACACGTTAACAGTCATTTAGTGCTATCGGTTACCTTTACTTGGGCACAGGAACCACATCAGAAGATTTTCAGGTTAAAGATGTACTCAACAGGAGGAGCATCCCAAACATCATCTGTAATAAAACACAGTTCTGTGCTCTTACAAACTCAATTTTACATCTTATCATCACATTAAATGGTTGTGTAATGTAAATGTAGTTGTCTTGTAAAGACTAATGAGATTTGTGTACAATACTACAAAAAAGATACAAATTTGAGTGAAGAAACTGGTTATTTTATTTTGCTTTCTTCTTGTTTAATAAGTAACAGTAGACTATGTTGCTAGCTCAATATGACAAAGTAGATTTTTGCTCTCAGCAGGCAAGATTTACAAAATTAGAACGAGTATTAAAATGAAATATCACTGTAACAAACAGTACATTATTCGCTCAATTGATCAAACTGTTAATCCTTTGCATGATATGAGGTGCTAATCACTAATACTCTCATCTGCAGGTGCCATTATTGATTCATAATAGAACACCACCCAGCAAGAAACAGCACCTGAACTACTCTAATAGTACATTTTTTCATGTACAGTGGAACCTCGGTTTTGGTCATTAATCTGGTCTAAAGTGTCTGATCATAACAGAAACAAACAATAACTGAAGCAATATGTCCCATAAGAAATCATGTAAATCCAATTAATCTGTTCCAGACACTCCAAAATATAACAAAAATACATTTTATATAGAATAACTATAGTTTTACACGCAGAACACAAGGACAAATAAATACAAAAGACTAATGAAATGGATAAATGAACATTTAACATCACTCTTACAGGTTTACGCTCTGTTTTAGAGAGTGCTGGTGTGGTCCAGCTGCAGCCTTTGTTTTGTACACCCATTCTCTTGGATCTTGGCTGGTATTTGTTTTCACACCCGTTTTCAGGTGGTAGTGCTGCACACCGTCACTTTAATGTGTCGTGTTTTAGTTTGTTTTGAGCATTGTCGATGAGAAACCATGAGAAACAAAGCCAGAGAAACAAGAAACAACAAGAAACAAAGCCAGAATGAACGACGGATGCATTGGTGAATGCTTTTTCATATTAGAGGTGAGTCATGTGGGCACATCGACAAAAACCGGGCGGATGAACAATTACTGGGACAAAATGTTCCTGAAAAAAGTCAATGATAACTGAATTGTACGATAAGCAGGGAAAACTGAGGTTCCACTGTAGATGGAATGAAAACACAATTGTTCACATGTACAAGTCATAAACAAGTTCAATAATGTAATATAAACATGCTGTTATTAAAATTACTTCATTACTGTGCAGCACATTTTAAATTTTCCAAAATGCTTCTTCTAAAACCAAGGGCACCAGTTTGTCCCCTCTTTGCTGCAATCATAACCTCTACTTTTGTGGAAAGGCTTAACACTACATGTTGGAATTCAGCATTGCATTCATTCAAAAGAACATTAGAGTGGTCAAGTGTTGGATAGGTTTTGGACCACAAATGTCATGATGAGCTCAGAAGACAGATCCCTGCTCATTTCCTCACAAACCTTAGGGGTGTTACCCTGATGTCCTGTCAAACTTTCCCACTCCCAGTCACGTCCCATCTTCAAACTCTGGCTTAGTCTCTTGTCACCTCTCTGCCACATAGCCAGTGTGTGGTGAGTGTTCTTGTGTGGACTGGCTGAGGTTGACATTGCATGAAATCTCTATGGATGGTGTCCAAGAAAAAAAACTCTGCTCTTTGGTATAAAAGTGCAAGACTAACTTTTGCTGAGAAACATCTAAAGAACCTTGACAAATACCAGAAGTGTATTCTTTGGTCAGATGAGACCAAGATAAGATAGATAGATTTATTTGCCTCGGATGGGATGCAGCATTTTGAGGCAAACCTGGCCAGGACTACCATAGTTTAAAATTCCCATGAAGAACATATGAAATTAAGACAAATAAAAGATTTGAACCTCAGTAATGAAAATATCTGGTAATATCATTTCAAATCGTTTGACATTTTAAGTGCTAATGCACAGCGATGTGCTCACCTCTGTTGCATACTGTATAAGCTGTATTGTATATGTTAAAGCTAATGGGGTCTTTTCCAATGTGCTCTGCCCAGCAGGCACAGAAACTCATCACAATGTTTGTAACAGCGCTGCAAGAATGTAGACAACATTGTCAGAACGTCATCGTGCCTGCTGGGTGGGCTAACATGGATAAGTAACATGGAGATCTCCTGTTCCTTCACTAGGCTAGCAATGCAACCAACTAGAAATTGGGAATACGACCAAGCAAGACCAACTCTACCTGTTGTTTCCTTAATTAAATAAGAAATGTGTAAGAATTTAGCCACATTCTTGCATTTTATACCAGAATTGTGACAAACTTACAGTATCTAGAACTTCTACAGCATGAAAATAGCACTTAGAAGTAGCATAGCTGTCAAGTAGTTACACAAATCCTGACCAACAGTCACCACCAATAAAGTGTTCAGTATTAATAATAGCAATTACCGCGTGCTCAGGACACAGTTATGGTCTATTAAAGTGCTTATAAAACCAAATTGTGATAGCTTGAGGAAAACAACAACGTCATAAACCTGGATGCCTGCTGTTCAAACAAATTGCACACCATTCATGTCATCCTTTCGTTTTGGCTGATTTACACTGTTAAGAATGTTTTCCAGTGATTTATATCTATATGTGGTTACACCATAGGGCACTTTGACTTGATGGAAGTTTATTTAGAGTTAATAGACATTTCCCTTGTGTTTTTTTAGTTATGAGAACACTCGCACCTATTCACACCTATGCTGAATGTCATACAGGGCACTGCTAAGGTTTCACATGAATTAATTCAAAAGAAATATGCAATAGTTTTTATAATACCATATACAGTGGTAACCCTACTTACGAGTCTAATCTGTGCAGGAGCCGAGCTCGTTAGCTGGTTTGCTCGTTAGCTGGTTAGCTCGTTAGCTGGATGCATTTTCCCCATAAGAATACATGTAAAACTGATTAATCCGTGTCAGCCGGCCAATATACAGTATACTTTAATATGCTAAATAATGTGTTTATATGGGTTTTTAAAACATAAACGAGACGACGACGGTGCTCGTGTAGGCTGGCGGCTAAGGAGGACAGGAGGACGGGCGTATGTGTATGGCATGGTTACACTTATCATATGAAAAGTAAAAGTAAAATGTATCTAACTTTCTTGTTCACTACCTTTTGGTGTCTTTGTGTCACTTTCACTAGCACTTTCACTTTCACTGGACAGCGGTCAAAGGTATTGACTGACCTCTTCTACGTTAGCATATAGAGGATGCTACGACCGCCGCGCCCCTAGCGGTTGGCATACTTGAACTAATTTAGGCTACTCCTTACTTGGAATTTTACTCGTTACCTGGAACAAAAATATTCCGAGATCTCGACTTGTAACCTGGAATACTCGTTAGTGGTGATGCTCGTAAGGGTTACCACTGTACTAACATAGCCACATTCACAACATAAGGAACATCAACCATTTACTTATTGCTTTAGAGAAACGTTTTAAGGATGTATACCCAAAAAACACAGCATACTAGAAAAGCAATTACACTTACAATATCCAAAAACCCAATGTAACGGACAAATGTTGTGTGACACAAAAGTTCATCAATATCTGTTGGGCAGTAACAATATGTATAATCCTTATAATTGATATCTGAACATCTGTAAAGTCAGAGATAACTGTACACTGACTGTAAATAGCTCCACTAAAGTTGATGATATTCAGACTGATACAGCCGTGGTCTGGTGTTTAGGGATCTGGTCTTGTGCCTGTAAGGTTGCCGGTTTGATATTTGGGCAGGTCATGACTGAAGTGCACTTGAGCAAGGCACCAAACCCCCAACTGCTACCTGGGCACTATGGATAGGGCTGCCCACAGCTTCAGGCACATGTTCCCTCAGTCTAGTGTGTTCACTAGTGTGTGTGTTTCACTGCACAGATGGGTTAAAGTGGAGGTTAAAGTCCGTTCACACTGACAAAGTGAAATTTCCTCACTGTGGGACTAAAACAGGTTTAATATTATTATATTCAGTCAAATTCAAAATGACAAAGTCATTTTTAAAGTGTAATGTGCTGACCTTCTGCACTGCTCGTTGTTAAAATTAGACATTGCCAAGGACAGACTATTACACCAGCTAATGAAAGAAGACTTAGAGCTGCAAGGTCTTTATAAAAAGCTGTTATGCATGTGGACACTTACAGGCTCTGTTAAACTAGGATACTGACACCATTGATACACGCAGTTGCTGATCAAAGAGAGCAACTTCCCTTTCTCTCCCTTTTTGACCATCCCTCTGTCCTTTGCTCAACTTCCGGCTGCACACATCCACCCACCCCCCACCACCCCCCAAGCCCCCACACCATTCAACATTCCTGAGTGTGTTCTGAAAGGCAGCCCTGTTGTGCCAAAGCTCTCCGGCAGCAGACTCCAGCGCATTTACAAGCCGTCTTGCAGACCCCCACTGAGAGACAGTCTCCACAGCCCTGCTCCCTGGTGACATGTAAAACACTCACACTCCTCACATCAGCCTAGCTATTAACGGCTCGCCCTGTGCTGTCTAATTGTGACCCCCAGAAGTAAGTGGAGTCATCTGTGATGGGGGCCATTTAGTTAATCGGGACTAATTGGACTTTTATATCTTCCGCTATTGTGATTAAATTTGAGAGTTTGAGGGTGGAAGCTACATATCCTATGAAACCCTCTAGCATTCCAGCTCCTTCCAAAGGTTTTAACTCTGACCAATGATCTGGCTCTTGTAGTTATTCTCTCAAATATATGGTAATGAAGTAAGAATTAGTTTAATGAACATAATAAATCAAGTTTTATATAGTGTGTGGCTGTGAAGACGCCTCCGATAAGATGTAGCTGCTCCTCTCTTAATTGTGGTTATCTGAGAACACCCACATTAAGACTGCTCTCTCCCATGAGTGAGACACATTAAAGAATGAGACAAAACTTTTGAAGAAAATACTAAAAATGAGGCCTCTACATTTAGAATGCAGACTTGTCCTCTAAGCAAAAGACTATTTTACAGCAGCTACTGCACAGAGTAGAAAGTATTACAGAACATGTGTGCATCACAACACATCTATTGAAAATGGTCACGTTTCAGCTAGTGTATTCTCGCCATCTCAACTGTCTACCTGCACTGATTACAGTGTGTGCCATCCTGTGGCCACATGCTTTTTATTATGTCTTCCATGTTTGTTTACGTCATGTCTCGTCCATTGCACAGCCCTGCTGTTTTATCACGACTTGATCATGTTGCTATTTAGCTTCCTCATGTCTCACAGTCATGGTCCATCATTGTCGTCCCGGTAAAATGTCATTGTTTGTCACCAGAGTCAAGTTCTATGTCTTTATAGTCATCGTTTATTCTTCTTTGTCAAGTTTTGTCACATTTTCATTCATAGTCGAGTCACAGCGTTTGTTCTGAAATAAAAGAACTCCGTCACGACCCAAACTGGCCTTCTCCTCCTGGCCACAGAACTACCGACAGCTGCTTGCTGAACAACTTTTTTGCAGAATATTTTACTATCTATGACTGCTGCTACTAGGGCTGCCACAAACGATTATTTTTATAGTCGACTAATCACCGATCATTTTTTGCGATTAGTCGACTAATCGGATCATACATTGATTGGATATAAAACATACATCTTATTGCACTAGAATGCAGCTGTTATTATATAACCGTCATTAGATTTCAGCTATATGCTAACTAAAAATAAAAACAATTAAGACCATAGTTCATTAAACCTTTAATGAAATATGCAGCTTGTTGCAACAAACAATTATTTAACTGTTTAGCATAAAGTGTAAACATAACACTGAAACATAACGTTAGAAACGTTAGCATTAGCATTCCTATTCAAACACATGACTGTTATAACGTTACAGAAAACACATGAATGTGTGCTAAGGTATTAAATCGTCATCGCTAATGTTCACTTTTACAGCTATAAATATGAATAAGCAGCAAGTTAACTCTGTTTACGCTCTGTTTAGCAGCTAACTAGCAATTTAGCTTACCGAGATAACGGTCCCTCTTCATCATTGTCACAATCAGGCACAACAGCTTCCTTTTCAGGTGGTCGTGCATCACAGTTGTGCTGCCGTGGAAGGCACGTTCTGCCTTGCAGATATTACATTGCACACGTTTCTCTTTCATTTTCTTAAAATGATCTTGGCCCACTCTTTTGAGCTCCGTCGCCGGGTACTCTTTTGAGCCTGTCTGTATATAACATCCTGTGACGTCATCCACGGGCTACCCCGGTTATCACTACTGCGCATGTGCGTCAAGGACAGAAAGGAAGACGCAGCAGTAAAAGGTGAGTACGCAGCAGTTTGGAGAGAAAACGAAAGTAAAAACAAAAACAAAAACGACGCATCGACTATTAAATTAGTTGTCGACTATTTTAATATTTGACATAATCGTGACTAGTCGACTAATCGTGGCAGCCCTAGCTGCTACATCAGAATATTCCCATCATATCCATACACAGCATATTAATGTAATCACCCCAAGAATGAGTCATCACTAACAGCCTCTTGGCCTAGTGGTTAAGGATCTGGTCTGGTGACCTGAAGGTCGCCGGTTCGATCCCTGGGCAGGTCACGTCCCTTGAGCAAGGCACCTAACCCCCAATTGTAAGTCGCTTTGGATAAAAGCGTCTGCTCAATACCTCAAATGTAAATGTTGAACTTTCACCATGTTGGAGATTCCTACTTCGAGCCCTAAGGCAATTACATACAAAATCATACAGAATATCATCACATACTGGCAAAGCCACATCTACAAGAAACCTAAAAATAAATGCGAGTGTTCATATTCAGTATATTTAGGAATACAATATATATAGGAGGACACACATATTTAATGCAATATGATGCATCTGAAGAATATAAAATGTGCAAAGCAGAAACGGAATGATTCCTTTTATAGCCACCCAGTTAGGCAACCACAGAGTGCCTGGATGCTAGCCCTGGCCTCAGTCATAATTGCAGGTTATTTAGATTTTTTCAATGCAACATCAGCAAGTATTCAGTATGAAGAGATTGCAGGAGTGGTCTTTCAGACCTTTATCAGGGAAAAGTTGGTCAACACAAGTCTGTGCCAGATATTGGTGGGCTGCTGTGCCGTATCTTAAACTATGATAAACCCACTGGTGACCCAGAGGCTTTCACATTGTGTCCTTAGCGCCAGAAGATGACTGAAGAAGGTCAATTCTATATCAGTGTATGTTGAAGCACAACATGCACAACTATAAAACACTAATAAAACCAATTCCCCACTGTCCCTCAATGTTAGCACTAGAGCTCCTTTGTTACCTTGCATGTGGTAGTAACTTCAGGCTCCTGCAGATGACACTGCACAAAGATGATTGGGTTACAAATTATAGCAGGGTGTGTGATGGGATTCAAACTTTGGGAAGAGGTGGTGCAATGCAGTGAATGGAATGTATGGAAAATGGGTCACAAAACAGATGTTAATGATGGACGAAAAGAAGTGATTGCATTTGGGTTCCAAAGGCCAGAGTTTGAAGACAGTAGCTGAATTTGCAAGTGTATTAAAGCGTTCGGTCATATGGGTCTACCAGCAGTGAAGAAAATTCCAGCAGGAAATTGAACAGGAAATGCTCCTCAGAAATGTGGTTGAAAAATGAAACTGAGGGGCATGGACCGCCAAGGATCAGTTTCATGGCTTGTGAATGAAGACAAGAATTGGCAAGGCAAGAATTGCTTGTAGAAGTCAATGCAGGTGCTTCACAACCAGTTTCTGCAAGAACACTCCACAGGGAACTGCATACCATGAACATATGGAGCAAAGTTGCACTGTAATAAGCTGAGCTCGCTGGGACTGTCCACTTTTCTCTACAACTGCATCTTGGACTTACTGATTCCGAGGCCGCAGTCTGTCCGGATTGATTCAAACACCTTCAGCACATCACACTGAGCACTGGAGCCTCTCAGGACTGCGTGCTCAGTCCACTGCTGTTCACCCTACTCACCCCTGACTGTGCAGAAATGCACAGCTCCAATCACATCATCAAGTTCGCAGATGACAACTGTTGTGGGTCTCATCATTGCAAACGATGAGTCAGCCTACAGAGAGGAGGGGAAATGACTAACGGACTGGTGCAAAGTTAATAACCTGTCTCTTAATGTTGACAAAACCAAGGAGATGGTTGTTGACTTCATGAAGGGACCACTCTCCACTTATCATTGATGGCTCCCCCATTGAGATTGTCAAGAGCACCAAATTAATTGGTGTTCAGCTGATGGAGAACCTCTCCTGGTCCCTGAACACCAGCTCAATAAGTAACAATGCCCAACAGCGTCTCTACTTTCTGAAGAATCTAAAGAAAGCCCACCTGCCAACCATCGTCACAACCTTCTACAGAGGAACCATAGGGAGCATCCTGAGCAACTGCATCACTGTCTGCTTTGGAAGCTGCTCTGCTTCTGACCTCAAGTCTCTCCAGCATATAGTGAGGACTGCTGAAAAGATAATTGGTGTCCCCCTCCTCATGGATATATATAACATGCTCTGCATTCACAAAGCCCTGAGCATTGTGAGAGACCCATCTCACCCATAACATGGTGTCTTCACTCTGCCACCTTCTGGAAGAAGGTGCTGCAGCATCCATAGCCACACCGATAGACTGTCAAACAGTTTCATCCCACAGGCTGTCAGTCTCCTTAACACAGGAGTGTCCTGGAGAGCTGGATTCCTGCACAGTATGGTGATCTTCCTGATCAAACACACCTGATTCTGCTCAGCAGGTAGTGAGCATGCTTAATTGTAGTGTCAGTGCATGTCAATCACCAAACTGTGCAGGAATCCGGCCCTCCAGGACAGGAGTTGGACATGTCTGCCTTAACACAAACAATCTGACTCTCAAAGAATAAACAACACTGCAAATTCATGTACACTGACTTATTGCAATATTTTGCACATTTGCAAACTACAACATCTGTACACTAAACAGTTTTGCACTCTGCACAATAATGTAGCCTGGAATCTTACACTATATAGTTTATACTGCACTGTACTATATACACCCAGTACTGTAGTAGACATGTTCACATTTGTCCTGACTCAAAATTAGCGTTGCAAGTTGGTGTACAATTACAATAGTACAGGCCTTGCACTACTACATGTTTACTCTATGTCGCAATATGCCTTGTATTCTGTGTTGCACCTTTTCCTGGAAGAACGTGGTTTAATTTCATTATGTACTGTGGTGTATATAATTGAAATGACAATTAAACTTGAACTTCAACATTGTGTACGGTCAGCCACAAATCGGCTGAGAATTTCCTGTAAACTAAGATTGTTACACCGGTGGTAAACTTGTATGACTGTACACTTTGATACACCTGCAAATTCAGCTACTTCCTTCACACTCAATCTCAGTCACTCATTCTTGCCCATTTAAAGCACATAAGCACATTGACATCTGCTTTATGACCCATTCTGTACACATCAAACAAGACATTGACTGCACTATACCACCTCTTCTCAATCTATGAATCCCATTGTATACCCTGCAGATATTTAGAGCCTGATCATCATCATACAACACCATAATATTACCACCTTAAACAGTATTTCTGGGAGCTTACAATATGTAATATCACACTCTTAAATCTGACTGGTACTGATCACAATTTGACTGCTTTGTCGACACTCATGTGATAAGTGGCTGTCAGCAGGAGAAAACAGACTAAACCTGGACTCAGAAAAGGCTGGTTCTGTTTGGAAAAAGTACTGAAATAGTATGAGTAATCATTGAAATTATACTTTACTTGAGTACAATTAAAATAAAGAAAATCTCAAAGGGAAATAAGATTTTAATTGTAAATCTACTAATCTAGTAATTGTGTGTTTGAATGTTACAACCACAACTTCAGTTCAGTTAGATTATCTTTAGTAAGATATCTTCATGGATTTGTTAACTAAAAGGTGTGAGCTGAAAATACAAAAAAACATTTATGGTGGTTATTTATACGACAGTGAGCTTTACAGCTTAAATCAACTGAAAATTGAAAGATAAAACTGGATGTTTGTTTATTATTGTAATTTGAAATTAGGTTGGTTTGTGACATTTAGTGAATCGAGTGCTTCAACTAGGATGTCAGACCTGAAGGACTGGTGTCCAGCACAGTTCAGTGATTTCTCTGCGCTGACATTACAATTAAACCTGCTCATTACCTGCTGAGCTGAATCAGGTGTGTTTGTTCAGGAAGATCACCAAACTGTGCAGGAATCCAGCCCTCCAGGACTGGAGTTTGACACCTCTGGTTTAGGGTGTAAGCCATTTAGGGTTGCCCATGTGTGGAGGTCCGTGAGGTGTGAAGAATCATAAGTCCTGTTTTTTGGAAGCTGAGGTTTTATCT
Source organism: Crenuchus spilurus (assembly GCA_036984385.1). Classification (NCBI taxonomy): domain Eukaryota; kingdom Metazoa; phylum Chordata; class Actinopteri; order Characiformes; family Crenuchidae; genus Crenuchus; species Crenuchus spilurus. The sequence goes on along the minus strand of BRDA01036456.1, from coordinate 3,447 downwards.
GACCACAGACGGAGAAAGAAAGTTCTGCTTATTGCTGATGAAGTTTTGATCAGATGTTTGACATTTTACAGAAATGTGTTGATCAGGTCGCGCCTGAAGTAACAAATTGCGCAGATATGATGTGAACAGTCTGAAACCACACTGAACACATTCTTCTAAAGAACACACAGCTCAACTTTAACAGCTTCCTCAAGAGCTAAAAGGCTAATAAGCTAACAAGCAAATAAGTTAATGAGCTCCCCAAACTAGCAGAGAGAAAACAGTACCTGTTTATCTATTTAACCAGACAGCGGACTGCTTCCTCAGGATGAAAGTGGAGTTTAAAAGTAGCTCAGCAGGTTTGTGGAGGCATGTTTGCCAGCTCAGTAACGTTATTGTATTTAATAGTTTGAAAACAAAGCGTTTGAGAAAGTTGATGAAGTTCATCCCATGCACTAGTATCCCCCCCCCTCTCTCTCTCTGTGAATTTTGACTGAACTGTAGTGTGAAGGTTGAGCTGTGACCCGCTCTTTCATCTTTTAAAATCTTGACATCTTGACATGTTGATGTCAGGCTGGACGTGAGACTGAAAGGTGACAGACACATGCAGATTAAGAGAAATGGAGTTTACTCTAGAACGTGGAGTGATCCAAAGACAAACCAATACACAGTCCAAGTTCAATAACAAAGCTAGGCAAACACATATGGCAGAGGGCAGAGCAAGAGAACAGTCAAACTACAGAATGCCTGAAAACAGAACCAGAATACAATCATCCATCACCACACCCTAGGCCTGGGCGATAAACCGAAAATTTACCGATACCGAAATTTATGACAATAACTGACGTCATTTTGCCCATGTCGGTATTTTCGGTGTTTTAAGAAATGAAAAGAAAAGTCATTTTGTCTTTTTTGTCGGCTACGGTCATGTCCCTTTAAGACACAGCTCTCCGTGCTGTCTGTAGGGCACCCTGTAGTCACGTGACTACAGGCTGCCCTACCAGTGCGGCCCAACAAAGAATGTTCTGACTGCAGAGCCACGGATTTACGGCAGCAGTTTACGCCAGTGGCAGCGCATACGCGGTAAACACATGTAAACACATGAATGTTAAAGGAGGTTTGCGACAGTTATATGTGTTGCAATGTATATTTCCATACAAGAAGGAAGATCATTGCTGATATATGAGTGATGTGACACATGCTGTGACAAATATCATTGTCTGTTTTGCTCCATAGAGTATTATAAGCCAACATTAGACAGTAAACTTAGGAGTCATCTCACACTACATTTTAACCGAGCAGTCCAACATGAAGGTAAGTCAGTTAACACAACAATAACAGTCTTTTGACACAACAGTACAACTTTTAAAACAGTTTACTCAACAAGGTTTATAAACCTTGTTGTCATTTAAGGCTTAATCATATTTATATAATTATATACATCATTAGATATTGTACAATTTATGTTGTACTGTTGTGTCAAAAGCCGGTTACTGTCATTACTAAGCCTTTCAGAGACCTACAATTATTTTTATGGCCCCACACTTTATAGAATTTATTTTCTCTTGTTTCAGGATATACTATTCACTGATGTGGGAAAATGCGGGAAAAATGTCCTATGTGCAAAGTTCTTATGAACAGATGCAACATCAGAAAGCATATTGACCGTAAACATACAAACCAGGAGCTTTTTGATGTAAATTCTAAATACCACCTCAGGAGTGAGGGTATTAATAAGGTTAATGGTCTCTTTTCTGTCCAAGACATTTTCTTCATTTATTTATGCTTTAAAGTTAAAGTGGTTATAAAAAGGGAATTGTACCATCAATATAACTGGCTGTGAAGTATTTATGTTGGCCTAACATATTCTTTATTTTTGGGGTATGTGTGTATTAGTATTATCGTCCAGTTATCGTTATCGAGGTGAACTGCTCAATATATCGCAATATTGATTTTAGGCCATGTCGTCCCAGCCCTACCACACCCGCTTAATCCTTACCAGGGTTACGGTTAGTCCCTTACCCCCTCACTGGGCGCAGGGCAGGGCATTACACTATTCAACTGAGCCCAGGACAGGGCACCAACCCATTGCTGGGTGCCACACACACACGGTCAATTTAGAGTACCCAGTTCATCTGACCTCCATGTGTTTGGACTGTGGGAGGAAACTGGAGACCCCAGAGAAAACCCACGCAGACACGGGGAAAACATGGGGACTCAAACCCAAGACCTCAGTGCTGAGAGGCGAACGTGCTAAACACTAAGCCCCGCTAAGCTAACAAACAGAGTTAATGCTAAAGATACACTAAGGCTAAGTTAACAGAGCTAATGCTAGAGCTACAATAAGGCTAAGCTAACAGAGTTAATGTAGAGCTACACTAAGGCTAAGTTAACAAACAGAGCTAATGCTAAAAATACACTAAGGCTAAGTTAACAGAGCTAATGCTAGAGCTACACTAAGGCTAAGTTAACAAACAAAGCTAATGCTAGAGCTACACTAAGGCTAAGTTAACAAACCTTATAAAAGGTATAAAAACCAATACCTTTGTGCAGAAAACGAAAAATGGAAAAACGAATTACGAGCGCTCATTTTCGATTTTGTTTTTCTTTTCATTGAAAAGTAAAAATCTGTGACCGTCGACACGTGTGACCTTAGGAGGCGCTATTTCGGCTTTTCTCTTCACATGCACGACGCGGTTTTAATTCTTTTCACAGCGTTTGGAAAGCTTAGCGATCATCAACGCTCGTATTTACATTTAATGTTCACGCTGATACTTAATTAAGTTCGTAGACATGAATATCTGTAAAAACATACATACATACACATTATACTTAAAAACGTCCTTTTAATGCACACAACTCCATAAAGCTTGTGACTTAGTGAATAAAGACTGACGTGACTAACATTATATTCTGTACAGCTCTGACCTCTCTCTCTCTCTCTCTCTCTCTCACACACACACACACACGCACACACACACACACACTCACACACACACACAGACAGTTCACACTGAATCTCTCTCACACACACACACTCACACACACACAGTTCACACTGAATCTCTCTCTCTCTCTCACACACACACACACACACACACACAGTGCAACGCATTAGTGAAGCATATGTGAACAGTTAAACAGGTGTGTGTGTGTGAGTGAAGAAACACATTAAGACACATTTAACAGTTTAGTGATATTTAATAATTTAACAAAACAAAATAACTGATGAGTGTGAATAGTAGAAAATTACAACTGTCACAATTACATGTTCAGAAAAATATTCAGTAAATTATACTATCTATTACAGCCTCAGTGTACACTGTAGTCATAAATGCTTTACTGACATAAAAATATGAGTAAAAGTAAGTAATCTGTAAAGATTTAGAAGACTTTTAGTTTTATTTTAGTGAAATACAGGGAGGTCACATATCTTGATAGACACCTGTCAGAATTAGTGACCTCTCT
>BRDA01036454.1:18089-32548 GCA_036984385.1 Crenuchus spilurus | reverse complement strand
ATTGACATTTGCCATCTCCACATCATTGCATTCAGTTTTTATTCACAATTTGTTTAGTGTCCCAACTTTTTTGGAATCCGGTTTGTACATAAATTGTGTGCTGTGTTTATTTATTTATTTGTTTATTATTTTACAGCTCTTTACAACAACCACAACCCCAGTTAGTGTTGTTTAATTCATTGACCAGCACTAAAAACGATGTTCCACATGCATAATACTCTTCACAGTCATGAAAAATAGTACGCAAAGTTGTAAGACCAAAAGATGCAGAAACAATTAGAAGAATCATGAGGAATGGCAGGTAAGAAAAAGTCATGTGTTCTTTGTATTATTATGTTCATCATAATGTTTGATAGTAATATGAAAATATGTTTCCTAATGATTTTAATAATCTGTTTTGAATATGCTGGTGAATGGAATGACATTATAATGTACAAAGGGACTTGTCAGATCTGCAACATTAAAAAAAAAAAAAAAAAAAAAGTTAAGTAAAAAGTAATTCTCTGTAGTTAAAAAGGTCAAATAAATTGAAAAAAGCAGCAAAAAAAGAACATTGTTCACACTAAATATTTATTAATTATTTTAAATATTACTGAGGATGTGTTGCATCATGATATTTCTGAAATAACTCAATCAAAAGCTACTTATGGGAAATACATTTTGCCTTTTTGTCAAAAACCAGAAAATAATAGGTTTTGTTAATTTACTGTTTTATGTAAAAAGTCTAAACAAGACATGAACAATTATTTTATTATCACTGGAAAACAAGATCTATGATTGGATTTTTCTCTCTTTTTGGAACAACTAGAATCCTATAAACAAATATCTCAAAACTCACTTGTGACACATGTTAGAGTTGAACACATTTGTATGTCCTGCACAGGTGACTGTATGGCTTGCTTAGAAAGCTCACTGCTCTACTGTGTTGTCATTTAACATTTAGAATCAGAATCTTTATATTTTGCCAAGTATGTTACACATATGAGGAATTTGACTTAGGGAGAGCAACCCAAGAATGATATGTAAGAAGCACAATAAACAGTGAGTAGAACAGAGAATAATGCAGTTAAAAAATTACTAAAGTAATAAGAGCAATAAAGAGCTGAGGGAACTGAAAGAGATATAAATAGAAGACAAAAATAAACACACTATATACTGAAAGTACAGGTGATATGAACATTTACAGAGTTTGAACATCTGTACAGCTGTGCAAGTAAGCATAGTGCAAATGAGCAACAGGAAGTAGTATTGTTTTGTGCCTGAAACCAGTTTCAGTTCAGTTCAGTGAAATTTGGAAGCTCAGTTCAGTTGTCGATTAGTTTATAGACTAAAGTGTGAGGTGCCTGCTGTTGTTGAGGAGCTACAGCTCTGGGAAGAAGCTGTTGGCATGCTGTTTTGTGCTGGTTTTGATGGACCTGACAGAGGGGAATGACTGGAAGAGGTGATGTCCAGGATCTGAGGGGTCAGACATGATTTTGCCAACTTGCTTCCTCACCCTGCTGGTTTAAAACAGAGTAAGACTTCAACTACTCCATTTCAATAATACTTCAGTAAAGTGTACAAAAATACAATAAATAGTCTGTCAGATTTACAAAAGTATGTTTATGTTACCAGTCAGAACCCTCAGATCAGTGTCACCTGAGCTCTAGACCACACCTGTATCAGCTCTAGACTGATTACTGGGTTATGACATAATTTATGGCATCTTGTTTTTCATTCTGCCCTTTGGTTTTGATCTGCAGCTGTTTGATCAATATTTCACCTGATCCACAAATGTCTGTCTCTTTTGCAACCTTTGACAATGTATGTGTGCTCAGTGCAGCCTTGTTTCCCATTAGTTACACATATTCACATATTGGGCATTTTTCTCTTATTTTAAAAGGATTAATTTCACAATACATTCCTGTGTATATATTTTTATATGTGGATGTAATACCAGAATACATGTGGTGGTGTCATGTGTAATACTTATTTGCAATACTTAGCTATACAGAGTGTAAGGTACAGTCAACCAAAAGACTCTAGAGTTATCAGGCTTACCTTTGTACAGAATGGAGGACCCACAATCATCACAAGCGTAGGGGGAGCTAGATAACTCACAGACCTGTAAACGATGAAGAAATGTTAAAAGGTGCAATCACAGTCTTATTGATTATGGTTATACAAGCAAGTTGCCTCTTTCTTTTAGTGAGTCTTGCTGCTATGCTGTTAATTTAATTATATTGACATTAAACAGATAGTGCCTAAATGATCTGTTACATTAGTGTGGTCACATCATGGTACCTTTGTTTAATATAATAATGTTAAGTGAACTCTAATAAATTGTGTTCACTAAACAAGAACAAATCAAGGCAAGGCAAATTTATTTATATAGCACCTTTCATACAGCAGTCAAAGTGCTTTACAAATCCAAAGACAGATTTAGTAGAGTTAAAATAAACAGAATAAAAGTGCAGATGTAAATCAACATAAAATTAAAAAGAAAATGTGGCAAACAGAAAATTCATTAAAAGCGTGATTGAACCAATATAACAAACAATTTCAAAGATAATCATATTACAATAAACTAAGATAATAGTGTTTAAGGGAGGAGACTCGGACTGGTAGATCCATATGCAAGGCTTCAGTTGGCATCACAACAGAGCAGAGATGGCAGAACAGAAAGTCACCCAACCAAAGGGGTTTAGAGTGTCTCAAACCTTAGAATGTCTTTGCCTAAGGAATCACTAGAGTGAACTAAAATCAAAAACACAAAAAACTTGACTTTGAAACACAAGTAGTTGAGACTTCTGAACTGAAGCATGGCTATAGAGACAGGATGAAGGAAAGTAGGAGCCTGAAACAGACAAGCACAACATAAACACCGCAGTGCTAGAGACGAGGTAGCACTGAGACTTTGGCCAAGAGAGGAGTAGAACGAGTCCTCCTCGATTGGACTTTTCTAATGTTCTCTGGTAACTGGTTCCATTTAAGAGCATTGTAGTAACTAAATACTGCTTCTCCATGTTTTGCCTTTACCTTAGGCAGGACTGACAGATTTCTAGTGATCTGAGAATTCTGCTTGGCTCATATCTCTGCAGCATATGCCATTATGTGATTGATATACCAGTAAAATAACCTTATCTAAATCAATAAATCAATTCTAGAACATATTGGTAACCAGTGTAAGGATTTATGAATGGGGAGCACTCTTAAATACAAATCTGTACTTAATTTTCTTAGTGTGTGTCACACTTGCTGTTCCAGCACATCCCACAGATAATCAATTGGATTGAGATCTGGGAAAGCTGGAGGACTCCAGCACCACAAAGGCTTTGCAGCTTCAGATAGGCTGCAATCCAGTTGACTGGCAATAATAATTTAGCTTTTCAAAGTGGTTCAGGTCATGAAAGTCATGTGTTCTCTTACTGTTTCATATATGTATATTTAAGACATGCATGTGAGTCAATATTAGGATAAAATTAATGTTATTCACTTTATCTTTGAGCAGTATCAATTGATGTAAAATTAATTGGCTGATTGATGTACATCTTTTATATGGGACTGGAAATAGTTTAAAAGATAATGGGGAAAAAGAGCTACAGTGTGTTGTGCCAAAGTTCCAAAAATATATATCTTATTTTTTATTGTGAAACCATAAAAATCTGCAACAAGCAGCCAAAGCCTGTAATATTCTTCTGATTTTTCTGCATGTATGCACACAGGTACATTGAAAAGTATAGCAAATGGTTTTGCTGTTAACTAGGAGATGACGACTAAGTCTACATCAAAGAGGAGTTCAATTAAAAGTATGTGAGTATGTTTCAGTATATGTGTGTGTGCATATGTGTGTGCTAGAGAGACAGAGACAGAGAGAAAGAGAGAGTATGACTGTGAGGAGCATCACCAATATAGTACTGTGCTGCAGGCTGGTCTGTTGGTGCAGGCATTTGTGCCCCCGCACATAGTTTTCAATTAATTTTCAGTGCAACTGAGAAAAGAATAAAAAGAGAAAAGAAAAATAATTATATGCATCTCCAGTTAACATTTGTTGAGGCAACAAAGGAAGCATTAATTAATAAGGTGATGAGTCAGTCTCCCGCATAATATAACAGTGACTGCTTTTAAAAAAATTATAAAATGTATTGGCAGGAATGTAGAAGAATGTACTGTAATTATTCCATTATTCTAATATCCCAGATATTAGCTGGGAAACACTATGAGGACAGTCATATAGCAAATGATGTCAGAGATGTCACGACAGCATCACAGCATACATAAATTTCAGTATATGCTCAGGATTGGAGTTGTTGGAAAAAAATGTTTAATGAAAAGAAAACCTTTTAAATGTCCTGAATAAACCCAAAATAAACAGAAAAAATAAATGTGCTACAAATGGTATATTTTATTAGTGTTATCGTGATACTGGTGTTATACTATGACCTCAAACATCAGCAGATGTTTAAACTTAAAAAGACAGAAGCACACGTCTCAAAAAGACATGTCACTAACATAACATCTTCAATACAGTCATTTTTGATTCAGCTTCAGTCTGACAAATGGAAAAGTAGGTGTGTAATACATCAAATTGGTGAGAATTTTACCAGAAAGCACACAAAATGTACATTTTTTGAGATATGCTGTGCACTTACTATACTGTATAGTACTGAAAAATTCTCAGATTTCAGAACCAACAGTTCTTCTTCATGTTTAGTCTTTACTTTAGACAGGACTAACTGACTGGTTTCTAGTGATTTGTGAGTTCCAGTCAGCTCATATCTCTGCAGCATATCAAATAAGTATGGTGGTCCTGCACCATTAAGTGATTTATAGACCAGTAAAAGAACTTTAAAATCTATTCTATAGCATACTGGTAACCAGTGTAAGGATTTAAGAATGGTGAGTAATGTGTTCTCTTCTTCTGCTAGTAGCAGAAGAATGGCAAAGATGCTACCACTATGACCCGAGGATCGCGAGTTCAAATCCCGGTCATGCTGTTTGCCATCAACAGCCGGGGCCCAAGAGAGCAAAAATGGCAGTGCTCTCTCTGGGCGGGTAGATGTCGCTATCACTCTCCCTATCACTCTCACACTGCAATGTCCGTTGGCTCAGGCGTCTACTGATTGGTCCAATCGGAGCTGGGAAACCTGTGTGCCTTCCTACAAGCATGTTAGGCTCTCCAGTGACGGTGTATCAGCGGTGATTCGAAAAGAGACGGTGGCTGCATCACACGAAACGGAGGAGCCTTGTGCTTGCCTGCACCCTCCTAGAGTCAGGGACATTGCAAAGTGATGGGGAGAGGCCTAACAGAGGGGATGGGCTAATTGGCTACCACTACATAGGGAAGGGGATAAAAATGGGCAAAAACCTAGAAATAATAATAAAAAAATGAAATAAGGCCATGGACTAGTTTCTCCAGGTCTGGTTTAGACAGAAAATCTCTGATCTTGCTGATGTTCTTGAGGTGGAAAAAGCTGATTTATTAACTTTAATATGATTACTAAAACTGTGATCTGAGTCCAGTAGTACACCAAAGTCGTGAGTCTATTTTTTTTTATTCAAAGGCTTTAGACTCCAGGTCGCTAGTCTGTGACTCTCATTTCTGTTTCTAAATAAAATGATCACTGTTTTATCTTTCTTCAGCTGCAAAATGTTTTGCCCCATCCAGGTAGTGATGCCCTTAAGACAATTATTAAGTGAATTAAGAATTTGGGGAAAGGGACAGATAAATCTGAGTATCATCTGCATGATGGATGGTTTAAGATGCTTCACTGTATCAAATAATGTTTCAGTGGTGACAACATTAAACTGGAACATTTTAACTGTGATCTCTCTCTACATAGAGATGGAGAGGATACAGGTAACTGGGTGGATATGGATGTGCAAATGGCTTTTCTGTTTATTAATTATGGATTTTAGAGTTAAAAATAGATGCAAACTCATTAGATCTCTCGAGTGTTACCAACCAATAACATATATCTGGGAGTTACTAAACATAAAATGAAATCATAGTTTTATGGTTACATGCACAAATCCAAATAACTAGAGTAATGTGAATTCATCTTAATATGGGCGAGGGGCTTCCATTTAAAAACAGTCCATAAAGAACCTTGAGCACAATTTCAAATAATGGCAAATACAACAAAATAAAAGCACCAAGAAGAGAGAAACATCATAAAGGGATCTTTTCATAAAGGGAACATTTCAGTAGTTTCTCAGTGATAACAATGAGATCAGATATAAATACAAATGCTTAGATAATAGTGTCTTCTTTTTTATCTGATGACATTTCTCCTAAGGAATTTTAGAAGAATCTCAATTAAGTCTCATAAGACTTCAAATAATAACTGTCGAGCAATACACATTTTCAACTGCTTTACAGTGCAGGGTTTTCATTTTATTTTCACTTTTTAAATACAAAATATTAATGTCCTCATATTGGAAGGTAACAACAGACAAGAAATATCTGAGCAAAGCATACTTTGCAGAGAGCTTCATGCCTCTAAAAACATTTACACACAATGACTTTCACTCTTTCAAAAAAAAAAAAAAAACACATTGTGGGAAATATCTCTGCTCTGGTGATAATAATATCAACTTCTTTTGATGTAACTCTAGATATATGGTCGAGTGCATAAGTAAGACAAGTGCAATTACTATAATTACTACATATACATATAAAAATTGCAATGAAAATATTGTTTAGGAAGTAAAGGACAATGAAATGTTTGGAGGTTGCATTATATAGCACAGTGTCATGTTTTAACTGCTCTATCACTGTATGTGGTGAGATTCAAACAAACATTTTATAATTCAAGAAGGCCTGTGTCTTGATTTGATACTGCTGTGCAGCCAGAGGTAACAAGCCAGCTAATCCGACATTTTATTCACTCAGGGGCTATTTTATTCATGTCACACAACACCCGTATGAGAATGTTGATGTGCCCATCCACGCTTAAAATATTAAAGACTACTTAAAGCTCTTGAGGATCACTAGAGGTTGGTCTGTGCTTATGAACTAACACAAGTATAATACTAACTGAAAACACACCTCTAACTTGCTACCTTCGTAGAAACCATCATAGAAATATTAATATTACCCAAATCAGTGCTTCTCACTGCCTGGTTCTGAAAAAACTCAGACCCTGGTTTTCACCTGCTCTAAAACATTCAGATCAGTGTCTGAGCTGTGTTTATACTGAAGTAGGTAGTAAATCACAAGTATTAAAATATACACTTCATAACTGTGTAAATAACATGTTAGGTTAGCTAATTGACTGAATAGCAATCGCTGTCTAAGCTAGCTGAGTGTGGCAGTTCACCAGGCCTGCTATAGAACAGTGGGTCTTAGCATGTCTTTGTATCTTGGAGACACTGTCCTCCTGAGACACTTTGAAATGGTTTCCTCTTTCCTCTTTCTTCTCTGAGTGAAAATTGAAAGGATAGACATTTTGATGTTATTTGCCTGTCGGTGACCTTTCTATTTCAGCTGAAACATTCTTCCTCAATTCAAACTCAAGCACCTGGTTGCTTGGACACCTTTATGTAGCCCCTAACTTACAGAGATTTGACAATGGCGGCTACAAAGCCTTTCAGGGCTGAGACTTATCTTTCTCTTGTTCTAGAGTGAATTATTTTTCTGTCTGTACTCACAACTGGAGAAAATCTGGTGCAGATTTATTGCATGTATGAAGTGGTGCTAATGCATTTTGTCTGTGCTGAAAGGTTTTCTTTTTTAGACCATATTTGTTTTGCTTTTTCAGTTTGGTTATATTGCCATACTATATTGCTTATGTTCAGTGTTTCTTTTGGGCGTTATCTATTCCCTCCTGTCACTTACATGTTGGGTGGATCTCATTTTTTAAAATGTTCATTCATTTCCTTTCAGTACCTCCTTCCTTAGCTCACAACAGTCAATTAACAAAACAGATTAAATTTAGTTTAACAAAACAAAACACATTTAAAAGGTTACTCTTAAAAAACCCTAAAGAAGATGAATATTTGAGACACTCAGGAAGCTCATTCCACAGTCATGGGCCTAAAATGATGACAAATAAAATATGTGCAACAGAATTTTTAACACACTGTAATCTCTGTATGCTGTTCTTTGAAAGACCAGTACAGTAATCTAATCAAGAGAATCACAAACACATCAACCAACTTCTTGGAATCATGTAGAGTCAATGAACTTTCACAATGTTTTGTAAATGTTTTATACAGAGAATTAATATGTGAATCATACAATGTTGGGTCCATTCTAACACAAGTATTGCTTATAAAAGATGATGGAGATAATGGGTCACCGTTCACAATGATAGTAAATTTTGTTTTTTCAAGTCTGCCTTAAAGTGCCTGTAAGAAACAGAATATAATGTTTTAAGTGTTTTCTTTCCTTCAGTCCTGTCCTTTCTTCTCACCTTACTCAAGGTTGGCTTAGCCGCTAGATTACAAAAGAACATTAGCTAAAGACACAAGATCACATACAGATTTACTTTCAAACATACATACACACACACACACACACACACATTGAATAATAACTGTTAGATATTAATTACTTATTGACACCCTGACCTCACCTCTAGGCAGGGGTGATCCCACATTAGATAATATGTCATATTTGTTCACCGTACTAAACTTTACAGTAACATATTGATTTATTAATCATATTTTCCTTTTTTTGATGACCCTGCCAAGATCCTCTGCATTCTGTACTATCTTGAAGGACTCTTGTTTTGTTAAACATTAATCATCTGTTATTATGATCTACTGTTTGTACATGCCAGGAGCCAATAACAAACATTTTAGAGAATTTATCTAAGCAAAAAATACCAGTACTGTCAACATGATTAGAACCCCAGAGTCATTTTGGTCACCTTAGCATTTCCTTAGGTATCCATGTAAAAGGCAGTCAAATTGTTTATCTAATCATTTAGCTGGCATCTTGGATGCCAGGGGGGACGAAGAGATGATTTTGCTATACTCTCTCTCAACTCATCTTCTGACAGAACTCCTGTCACTCTACTTTTGACCTGGTCAGAAATATGACTCCGTCAGCTGGAGAGTTTTTTTAGCAAATACCAGTTTCTTTCATGCCTATAAGGATCTTCTCATATTAATTGCTGTTCACTTGTAAGAAACTACTGGCCATCCAAACTATGAATATCATACAGGCCAGTGGCTGTTTCTGATATGGGCAGCATCTCTTCAAAGGTGGCATGAGCACCTGGCCTCACCCCAGCCAGGTTGTGTGAAGCACATTAGATGTGGTTGCAAAACGCCAGAGGGGTTGTTAGCCCAGGGCCCCAAACAGGTTAGACATTCCTTATGCCCAGTCAGATAGGAAGTGAACCAATCTAATGAAACTCCCAATTGCCTGCATGTGTTGCAAAAGAATAGCATGATTAATAGTATTGAAAACAGCACTTAAATCAAGTAGAATAATTCTCAAGAAATTCTCAAAATTTGTGAACCAAAAACCAATTTGTCTTAAGATGGATAAAATGGATGGCTTAAAATTTTGTTTTTTAATCAAATGTTTTACTACAACTAATTTAAAAGGAGAGGGATCATACCTGATTACAGATATCTATTTAGAATATTTGTATTGACCTGGCAAATTACATGAAATGTTTGTTTAATAGAGGGGAAACACTGTGGATCCTCCCTGTGGATAAAATGGTCCCTCCCACAGCACACTACCATAAAGGAGATTTTGGTATCACTGTCCAGAGGAGGGACCCACCACTATGCACCTGGAGGCTTAATGCCCTGCCTTGTACTGTCCAGGAGCTAGACCATCCAGTGCTAACTGGAGCTAGTCTCTCTCCTGTATGCTTCCTTGCGCTCATTAGTCTAGTACTAGGTTACATGAGTTTGTTTTCCTAAGACTTAGGTTTTTCTTGTGTTTAGTAGACGCTATTTTTAAAATCTTGCACTGTTTTCAAGTGTATGTTAGCAATGCAGACAGCACTTTTCATTAGTCAAAAAACAAATCCAGCTTCCAGACACAAGCTGCCTCTAATCGTTCACTTCAAAGAGCTGACTTTAAGAGCTGTTTCGTTCGTGAATGATCCATAACTCACACACACTCTGCTGGAACATGACAGAGCAGCAGAGTTTCCTTTTCATTCATACACATCCCATATTTTACAGGATGGACCTGGGTGTCGTAACTGGTTGGCGATCAGTCTGTGACGGCTCTGCAAGCATCTTTCAGGAGTTCACACTACACAACTGAGTGAGCCACGAGTCATCCAGAGCAATCCACAAAAAACTGGTCAGCAACTGGAAAGCTGGGCTAAGATTGATTAGTGTGAACTAGGCATTACAAAATTCCAGGTGTGAATGGGGAGTAGAGGGGTTAAATTTGGTGTTTTGGGTGCAATTCTCTCATACTTGCCAATGGATATTCATCATGGCATCTGATGGCAAAGAACTCTTTGAGGATGTGAGAAATATAATTGTTGTTCTCCACATAGATGGCCTAGGCTATCAGAAAATTGCTTACACCATGAAACTGAGCTACAGCACAGTGGCCAAGGTCATACAACAGTTTTTCAGGATGGGTTTTACTTGGAACAGTTGACGAAAGAAATTTAGTCCATGTGTTCAGTGTCATATCCAGAGCTTGGGTTCAAAAAAGAGATGCAATAGTTCTGCCATCATTGCTGCAGACATTGAAGAAGTGGGAGGTCAGACTGTCAGTGCTCAGACCATACAACACATATTGAATAAACTCAGTCTGCATGGATTACTAGTAGCATGTCCTGTGGGCTGACAAGACCAAGATAAACTTGTTTGGCTCAGATGGTGTCCAGCAAAGTGAAAATATATAATCAAATATTTGCAGAAATGTGAGGATGAGTGTATGAATGAATGAATGTTACACTTATATATTGCCTTTCTAGATACCCAAGTACACTTTACAATCAACATACTTCATTTACACACACTCAACCACAAAATCTGGTGAGAAGCGGCAGCCAGTCACACACAGCGTACTCTTAATCCGGAAGCGACCGTCCTCCTGGAGGACTACATCAAGAATTAGGGGGATCACACAGGACAGAGTGCCAATCATATCTGGGCATACATACATACATACATACATTCATACACAGACATACACATTCATACTGTACACACCCCAGGGTAATTTTAGAGTAGCCAATTCACCTGACCTCAATGTTTTTGGACTGTGGGAGAAAACAGGAGTCCCCGGAGGAAACCCACGCAGACACGGGAAGAACATGGAAACTCCGCTCAGCTGTGGACTCGAACCCAAGACCTCAGTGCTGAGAGCCGAACATGCTAACCACTAAGCCACCGTGCCGCCGAAACTCAACTCAACCCTGTATCACGCCATAGTGGGTAATACACATATTGGTCCAATCCGAGCTGTCAGTACTTGGATTATGATTGGAGTATGTCAGTGAATATATTTGTTTGACCATCAGTATCATTTCAGATACTGCACACCATGACTTTCACAATCCTTGGCATGTGCATCAAGGCATTGCAGAGATTGTATAAAGGAGATCCTTTTACACTTCAAAATATGATCCCAATATAGAAACAACCAGCCTAAAATCAAATTTAGCTCTCCAGATTTATTCTGAACTGTATAGACTTGTATAGAATGGGGAAAAAAAATTGTTTGCCATTATTGGTTATCACCTCACTGAACTCATGGTGATGTGTGCAGCTTTAGCTTTCTCAGAATTCTTGTATTCAGGAGGCAAATAGCTAGAGTCAAAATATATTGCACAGGACACAAGGCAGGCATGCATAATATGAGCTCAGCTGCTAGCAGTACAAACAATGGGTTCATGAAGAGGCACTGGACCTGGCTGAATTCGTAATTCACTCCTGCAAGAGTACAAAGGCAGTGATCCTGTTCAGCAATGCCTCAAACTAATTACTTGTCTAGCAATATGTAGCACAATCTTTCAGACATTATGTACAAAATGTCAGTGGTTGAGTCATAGAAATAGAATGTGTTTTTATAGAATTGTACTGGAGGAACAGCTCATTCTTATTGACTTTTCTGAATAAATCAAATTATATTGCTATATAGGATTGACCTTTTTATGTTTTCTTGGCTATACCAATCAAAATGTATGCTAATATTCTAAATTGCATGGCTATAGTGTAATCTTTCATACCCATTTCTCAAAAATAAATAGCAACCTATTCTTTATTTAGCAATTTATTCCCTATTGTTATTGCTACTAAAAAAATTGGTCGTCAATTAAATACATTTCACAAAGCCTTTAATGACTTTAATGTATCTGTACAAATACATAAGTCAGCCAGTCTTTCCATAAGCTTAGAGAAAAGCCAGCTGAATAAGTAAATGTATGTATGGCAAAATATTTACCAATATCTTTAAGCTATGTTCATCAATTATAGACTTTTTTTTGCAGTACCAGAATTAAAGATGAAACTGTTCATTATTTGCATTCTGTTCATTATTAGTATTCAATCTTTCAAGTATTCTTATGTGGTCTTATCTACTCTGTTGTCATGCTCATTTGAACCTATAACTAAATGTTATGGTTTACTCATCAAAAGGAATCTTTGTGCATGTACCGCAAAGAATGTATGGCATGAAAATTTTATCAAGATTATTTCAGTGGTCAAGAAACTCAATTTTAACCTTTATTTGGCACCAACCTGTTATCCAATTGTCTGTAAGACAATATAATCCAACTTTGAAATATTTCATATTCTTACACTTATGTGTAGTGTCTTTGGTTAACAGAATGAGACAAAGAACTGTCCTTATACATACAGTTTTTACACATTTCTTAACTAGAAAACAGTCTTCCTTTTGCGATCAATTTAGATAAAAGGATCCTGTCTACATTATAAGTTCATGTTCTTCAAAATTTCCTATCAAATTTAGGATATTAAAAGTGGTGTTGTGCCCTCTTTGCCTCAATTACATCCTCTGCTCTTCTCCATTACTCCATCACTGCTTAGTTCAATGGGAGGCTTTATATCCCTCCAGTCAAGGTCTGGCATTGGAAGGGCAACCTTCAACTTGTATAGCCGTTCCAGAGTGTTCAATTTAAAGTAAGCTATTGTTGAGCTCAACAGAGCAATAAACAAATAGCAGTGGCTAGGTGTGCTTTGTCATTGGATCTCTCATTCCATATTTGCTCATAACTATTCTCTTGTAAAACTACATTTGCACACCACTGTGTATGTCTTTATGTAGCTTTATGATTACATTTATATATTAGAACATTTTTGTGCATATTTGTGTACATGTATGTATGTAATGTACAATGTTTAATATAAAGTTATTATTTTACCCTGCACAACCAAGGCCAATGGAACACACTTCCTTTAGCATGACAAGTTGGAGCTGCTGCATTTTATTTTATTTTTTTATGCTACTGGCTAAGCAGCTTCATGTAGTCCCTCACTGCAATCAACTCTGCTATACAGTTATTGTAGACACCTGCCTAGTCAGTACATCAAAGTGTGGCCTGAGAGAATGTTTTTGCTTCCCAGTAAAAATACATTCCCTGAGACCCTTGGGCAATGAATGAGAAATGATACTCAAACTGTACCCCTGTACTTGTATGGCACTTTTTCCACAACACGGACAGTTTTATACAAGTAAGATTACACGATTCTTTAGAAGATTCAAAGACAACAGTCACTAAGGAGCTGATGTAGATATTGTCAGGAAAATGTATCTTATTGCCTCTCAGCTTCTATTGCTCAGTATCTTCATCTTCTGGGCAAACTGTTGAGAAACTTTAACATGAGATACACTGAGTGCATTTAAAAGCACTTAATAATCCAATGATAACCAAATTTTGGCAGTTATCTGATTATTCAAGTGGTCTTGTAAACAGTATTCTCTGATTTCTTAGATCAGATTATGGCCTGGAAATCTGATTAAGTAATCCAATAAAGAGACCTGGATTGGAACGTAGTCATCAGGTTTTTGAATGCTATTTACTGGTAAAGTGGGTTTACAAAAATCAATGGAAGGAGCTTTAAATTGTATGTCACATGCTCATTCTTCTGTAAGTTTGTTGGTTGATTGTTAAAAGTTAAAATCTGATTAATGCCTGACTCATGTAGACCCAGAGTTTTCCATGATATGATTACTCAAGTACATGTAAACACTTTGAATCCATTAGAGACAAAATTGTATTTTCTGCAGTTATCAGCTTGTTAAATGCATATAGTGTCAATTTGCCAAAAAATCCATATAGATGAATGAATGAATGATTGTTACACTTATATAGCACCTTTCTCAAACCCAAGGACGCTTTACAATCAACACACTCCATTTACACACACTCAATCACTATCGTAAGTTTTTGGACTACTGATGCAAGGTTAGGTCCAGAGAAATAACCTAATGAATTAGTCTAAAGGTCCGGTATTAGACTAGATTCTTTAGTCTCTTATGACAAATGTTCTGGTGAACTTATTAGTCTATTGACGGTTTT
>BRDA01036454.1:5093-18079 GCA_036984385.1 Crenuchus spilurus | reverse complement strand
TTTACAAAAATCAATGGAAGGAGCTTTAAATTGTATGTCACATGCTCATTCTTCTGTAAGTTTGTTGGTTGATTGTTAAAAGTTAAAATCTGATTAATGCCTGACTCATGTAGACCCAGAGTTTTCCATGATATGATTACTCAAGTACATGTAAACACTTTGAATCCATTAGAGACAAAATTGTATTTTCTGCAGTTATCAGCTTGTTAAATGCATATAGTGTCAATTTGCCAAAAAATCCATATAGATGAATGAATGAATGATTGTTACACTTATATAGCACCTTTCTCAAACCCAAGGACGCTTTACAATCAACACACTCCATTTACACACACTCAATCACACACACCGGCGAGAAGCGGCAGCCAATTGTGCACAGCGTACTCTCAACCGGAAGCGACCGTCCACCTGGAGGACTGCATCGAGCACTAGGGGGAATCACCCAGGACAGAGTGCCAAACACTATCTAACAGTATCTGGGCAAACATACACACACACATTTATACACAGACATACACATTCATACACACCAGGGTAATTTTTAGAGTAGCCAATTCACCTGATCTCCATGTTTTTGGACTGTGGGAGGAAACCGGAGTCCCCGGAGGAAACCCATGCAGACAGGGGAGAACATAGATTAGATATGATTAGATAACAGATAGATAGATAGATAGATAGATTAGATAACATCTCTAATACAGTGGGGAAAAAGTATTTGGTCAGTCACTGATTGTGCAAGTTCTCCTACTTAGAAAGATGAGAGAGGTCTGTAATTTTCATCATAGGTACACTTCAACTATGAGAGACAAATGAGGAAAAATCCAGGAAATCACATTGTAGGATTTTTAAAGAATTTATTTGTAAATTATGGTGGAAAATAAGTATTTGGTTAATAACAAAAGTTCAGCTCAATACTTTGTATCATGGCAAATAACAGAGGTTAAACGTTTCCTGTAAGTCTTCACCAGGTTTGCACACACTGTAGCTGGTATTTTGGCTCATTCTTCCATGCAAATCTCCTCTACAGCAGTGATGTTTTGGGGCTGTTGCTGGGCAACACAAACTTTCAGCTCCCTCCACAAATTGTCTAGGCCACTCCAGGACCTTTACGGAGCCACTCCTTCACTGCCCGAGCAGTGTATTTGGGATCATTTTCAGGCTGGAAGGCCCAGCCAAGTTTCATGTTCAAATGCTCTAACAGATGGAAGGAGATTTTGGCTTACAATCTCACAATACATGACCCCTTTCATTCTTCCCTTAACACGGATCAGTTGTGCTGTCCTCTTTGCAAAAAAACAGCCCCAAAGCATGATGTTTCCACCCCCATGTTCCTTTCTCAGAATCATCCTTACCCCCATGAAGTGAGATCTTGCATGGAGCCCCAGACAGTCATCTTGTGTTTCTTCTAGTTTCTAATAATTGTGCCAAAAGTTGTTGCCTTCTCACCAAGCTGCTTGCCTATTGTCCTGTAGCCCATCCCAGCCTTGTGCAGGTCTAAAATTTTGTCCCTGTTGTCCTTAGAAAGCTCTTTGGAGTGTGATTGATTGAGAGTGTGGACAGTTGCCTTTTATAGACATAAGTTCAAACAGGTGTGATTATTACAAGTAATTAGTGCAGAATAGGAGGGCTTCTTACAGAAGAACTAACAGGACTGTAAAAGCCAGAATTACTGCTGGTTGTTTATTGACCAAAAAACTTCACTACAATGAGTGAATTTTGACAACTGCTTTTAATGAGATGCTTGTCAAATTGAATTTCTGTTATAAAAACAAATTTCTTTTGCAAGGGATTTAACATAAATAACAGGTTTGCTTGAAAAATATGTGTTAATTTTGAGGAAATGCTGTTAGGATAAAGTTGCTGAATCAACTTCTTTATGTTCACGACTGGGGTGAGGGATTGTCAATGATAACTAAATGATGTGTGGTGGAGGGGGAATCTGTGAATGAACATCCCAGATAGCAAAATTATTCTAGCCCACATGTGGCCTTATCCCCTATTTCATTTGGCCCACTTTTGACACATGGATTAATGACACTTGGGTGTCCTGCTCCCAGTTGCAAGATGTGGGCCACATATATGCCAGATTAGGGCTACACATCAGCCAAATGTAGGTAGCACTGATACAATCTCTGCCAGACGTGGACCACATCTGTTTTAGAACATGTGGACCAAATATGTTTTTTAATATGTGGGCCACTGATGGCTCATATAGGTAGCACTGCCATACACATATGTAAAGATGCTGTTTGTGGACTTCAGTTCTGCTTTAAATACAGTAATCCCACATAAACTCGTCCGGAAACTGAGCGATCTGAAATTGGGTAGTTCACAGTGCACATGGATATTGGACTTCCTGAGCAACAGACCACAAAATGTCAGGATGGGAGACATCCTCCACTCTCATCTTGAACACAGGAATACCACAAGGATGTGTCCTCATTCCCCCTTCTACTCCCTCTTCACACATGACTGCTCCCCCATCCACATCACCAACATCATTGTCAAGTTTACTGACAACACCACCATATTAGGACTGATAACAGACAACAATGAGTCAGCCTCCAGGGAGGAGGTCCAGCATTTGACAGCATGGTGCCACAAAAACGACCTGGAGCCGAACCCCAACAAAACCAAGGAACTGCTAAACTGGGATGCTAAACTAGGATGCTAGTGAATTTCACTGTTTTAGCAATGTTGATAACACTGTTTTCTTAGTTACAATAAAAAGTTATTCTATTCTACTCTATTCTATTCTGTTCTATTCTATATCTCTGCCAGAAGTGGACAGCATCTGTTATGGTGCATGTGGACCAAATGTATAATTTCAATATAAGGGACACATTTGGCTCACATGCAGTTTGCCAGTGCCAAAAGTGGGCCACCAGTGCCATTTCTCAGCCAGAACTGGCCCACATCTGTATGCTATCTGGGATCTTGAACTTAAGTTTTCCAGTTGCTGTATTACATTGCTTTGATGCACTAACTACCTAATGACACCATTTCAAATATTTTGCACTGACCTGTACCATAAATGTGTTCTATGTTGTGACATATTTTTGTTGCTAATATACAAATAGTGTATTTGTATATTATACATCTTGGTTAATTAAAGTTTGTAACAAACATTTGAATAATGATTATTGTGTGTACTGAAAGTAATGCCTGTTTTATTAAAACAGTTGCAGAGCAACAGCCAATAGTGTAACAGTTCAATCAAACTTTCAAGCCTTGTTTCTGGTTTCAGGGACATTATGGTGCAGCAGTGCATCAATATTTCATTACATTGTGAATATAGAGACAGATAAAAAAGAGAATAAATAACACAAAAATATGAAAAAACCCAATAATAATACATATTTATGGGTGGGGTAAGTTACAGAACATTTAGATGGAGTTATAGCTTCACTAAAAAAGACTGAAGGATGTCAGTGGCCCATGATGCACTCCTTGAGCCCTTTCAAAGACCACTGATCACCAGAGGCCTCAGGGGAAATTACAACTGCAAGTCATCAGCATAGCAATGAAAAGAAATGTCATATTTGTGTATCATTTTTCCAGCAATAATGTGTATATAGAATATAATACAGGCCTTAAAATAGACCCTGGGGGACTTTAGAGTTCATAGCAGATGAAGAGGAAAATTGGTTGGCTCATCACAAGAAATTACCTTAACAGAGCATCTTCAGAAAGGCTGTGATATTAACTGGCAATCTATAATTTCAATTAAATTGAGATCCAATTCATCTTTAGAGTTCAGAATGAAGGATGAATTAACTTTTTCAAAAAGTAACATGTTTTAAATTATTCTGTCAGTGTAATTTGTTATGTGGCTATGCTTTGGAATAAAATCCAATCCAATGAACACTAAAGAAATTAAGTTAAATAATGAGCTAGAAAGACAACCTGTCATTTGTTAGTTTTGCAGTGATGTAATACAGAAAAATGTAAGCCTGGCGAAAGTTCTACCAGATAGACTTAATGCTGCATCATGCTGTAACCAGACTATTCATCCAATCACCAAATACCACTTATCTATAAAAACAAGTCAACTCACCTGTACCCTTGTAATTTGCAGCCCAACAATCAAAATTCTTTCTTCTTGCCGCTGATGCCAGTTTTGCTCTGTCTGGTTGTCCCGTGTTTGAGCTCTGCCCCTGCATGCTTTGCCCTCAGGATATACTAGATCCAGTACAACACTCTTCCTGGATGGTCCTACGCTAAAGACTCTATTTACACTATATGTACCATTTATGTTCAACACTCCAATTTTAACTGCAATTGTTTAAAATAAATTCGTCACTAACCAATAAATGTTATTATATCAAGTTCACATAGTCTTAGTCTTCCGGGCAGAACTGATTTTCTGAACTCACACATCCAAGCAAGTTGCCTTCCAGTTCTACCTTGAGTAATAAAAAATAAAACGATGGGAAAAGCTGTTGCTCAGAAGGTATCTAATGCATCATAGTCATTAATCATTAAAAAATGAATAAATATGACATCTCACTGATCAGTTAGACTACTACTAATGCTGAATAATAAGTGTTTTATTTCTCTATCTATTTGCTTTGAAATTGCATTTAAACATGATTTTTAATATGCAATAGATGGTGTAATGGTTATATGAAATGTGTGAATGAAAATGTAGTTTGTTTAACATAGACAGAATCTCATGTCTTCCTAAAGCAAATATTACAGTCAATGGTCTGTAAATCGACTGGGCTAAAGGTCAGTGGTGGGGGTATTGCGCCCGTGTTACTCTGCATGTATAAACTTTACATTCATGCAGCAACCTTGATCGAAAATCCCATGGAATATGGACCGTCTATGAACTAGACATTCTCCCTTCACCCTCTCTCGAACATCTAATAAATAGTGCATGAGTGCAGCTGCTCTGAAAATATATATCCACTTTCTTTTTATTCTTTAGACCTCAGGGTTAGGTTCTAAACCTAAGGCTTTAAACCTGGCCTGCTGCAGATGTTTTTTTTTTTTTTTTTTTGCAGTTTGGCCATTGTGGTTGTTGCACATACCCATTCTTACACAATTTCACTATTCTTTCACTATTTCACTGATTTAGTGTGTGCAAAAAAACTGTTACTGAAAACACAAGTGGAGAAATGTAAAATTGTGAAAGTGAGTATTTTCACAGTAGAAATATCTGAGCAGCAAAAGACTCAAACTAAAGGCTTATGTTTCTATCTAATCTCCTTGTTGTCTCCCTTGATTTTTCTTTCCTTTAGGTAATCCA
Source organism: Crenuchus spilurus (assembly GCA_036984385.1). Classification (NCBI taxonomy): domain Eukaryota; kingdom Metazoa; phylum Chordata; class Actinopteri; order Characiformes; family Crenuchidae; genus Crenuchus; species Crenuchus spilurus. The sequence goes on along the minus strand of BRDA01036454.1, from coordinate 12,825 downwards.
TAACTGCATTACATGTAGAACAGCTCTTGTAGAAAGCATTACATTTGTAATCCATTACAAATAACTAATTATTTCTTTAAAATTGTAATAAACAGAAGAGAAGTTAAACAAATTTTTATAAACAGACAGCAGATTTTGGGTCAAGATTGGACAGCGAAATGTGAGGGGACTAAACTCACTTGGTAAATTATCGATAATTGGTAGTGAATTGGAAAGACTGAACATCAGAATTTGTTGATTATTTGAGACTAAGTGGTCAGGCACTATACACTTCAAGACATAGGCTGGACACACAGGGCTGTTCTCAGGCAAAGAGGGTCATGAACATCATGGAGTTGCTATCTGGATTCACAGAAGAGTTGGTGCCTAGTGAGCAACAGAGTCATATTAGCCACATTTGCTTCAAAGCCAAGAGACATGACTCTTATTCAGTGTTAAGCACCAACTGCAAACAAACAAGATGAAGAAAATACCTACTTGTCATCACTGGTGATTTTAATGCTAGAGTCAGAGACAATGCAGCAGAAAGTGAAGTGCTTTGGAAATATGGTACAATAGAGAAACAATAGAGGTCAGGCACTGGTAGACTTCTGTGATGAACATAAGTTGCTCATCAGTAACACACTCTTTTGACTAAAGTACAGAAGAACCAATCAAACAAATCAATCAAATGCAAGAACTAGATTTCCATTGAAATTTTTGAGTGGATTAAGAAGAAATGTGAGGCCTTCCAGTGATTACAGGAAACTGCAAAGTGAAGTACAAAAGAGGCCTAGAAGTGTAAGCAAGCTGAGTTGGACTCATTGTGCAATGAGCTGGAAGAAAATGCAAAAAAGGGAAGAGCAGACCTGTATTCTAGATAGTAAAGAAGCTCACCAAACCATTCCAACCTTGCACAGTAGCCATCATGGACAAAAATGGCATGAAACTTATTGAATCAAAGAAGGTGTATCAATGATGGGAAAAACTACTGTACTACAGTACTACTTTATAGTACTGTACTGTACAATAGTACAGTATTACTGTACTGGAACTGTACAGTGGTGTAGAAGATAACATTCAGATTGATGTTCAAGAAAAGGAACCACTACCACTGAAGGAAGAAATCAAGCATGCTATGTTATAACTGGCTACCTATGTAGGGACTTTGGGAAAGGTAAACACAAAGATTGAGCATTTATATAATTAAAGCTTTGCTGTAAATTAAATGATCATTTAAATTCACAACTCTTGTCTCATATATTTGTGAGTTACTAAATGTATGGAGATACCATTTGTTCAAGAATTATAATGTTTTATGCAGAATTATCAAAGGTTGGTTATTTATTATTGGTCCTCCTTACTCACCACTGCTGGCACCCAGTGTTCTCTGGAATGATTAACATTTAGGAGTAAATATATTCTGAGCACAAATTGTGGCAAAATAAAGTCTTGCATAGATTTCTTGCTTGTAGCTAGAAAATATCCCTAGTATATATCTTTGAAATGTCTGTAGAATGTGTAGTTCAGTAAAATATTAATGAAAAGTAAAATGGTAAAGTTAATTTAAGTCCAACATTACACAGAAATGAAGGACTTAAACAATGTAGGGCTGAATTATTTTGACTCCAATACCAATAATACCAATAATATTCTGTTTGTTTCTAGAAATTTCACATTTGATTAACATTGACCAATAATTATATTTTACTTACATTTTTTACTTAATATGAAGATGTAACAAACTTACATTTTACTTTTCATTAATATTTTACTGTGAAATAGCTTACTTGACCACATGTAGTACACTGCAGGGTTTGTGCTTTTATAATTCCTAATTCTCAAGCACAAATCACTTAGAGCTCATTGTTTAAATGTATGTGAAATCTGACACATGCTCTCTATGTACTAATGTTTTACTATTAGTGTTGAGGTCAATACTCAAAAATGCAATCCATTAAAAATGTCTAATTCATTGAATAAAGCTTATTTTACTCATTACTTCTTTAAAAAAGTAATCTCATTACTAATTTCATTAGAATTTTTTTTGTTATTTATTTGTTGCAAAAACACCAAGTGGACATTGATGAGCCTGTTTTCCCTCTCCTGTGTAGAGTTATCTTCTGGTGTATGATTACAGTCCTGAATATCTACTTGAATCAGTCTGAGGATCTTTATTCCTTATGGAGACAGAAAGTTGCCTCATGATTGCTAAAAAAAATACATAAGTAAATAAACAAACAACACCCCCCCAAAGGTATATTGTAGTCATGGAGATCTTCCTGTTGAACTGTGGTTGAGCTGGTGAACAGAACGTACAAGTAAGCTCTTAAGCTCTGATTCCTAATAACACATGCTCTAGAGCTGGCCCTCAAGCCTAGCTTCATTCTGCTTCTTGCACTGCCCTCATTTCTATTTGACTCCAGTAGGGCAGGCTGAACTGACCAGAAATTGTGGATAGCAATTAATAGGCTTAGACAGAGCAGATATATTAAGTTTTTTTTAAAAGCCCATCTTAATGTCTATACAGCTGATAACAGTGTCTAGCCTTGAAACTGTTAATTTGGTTAACTTGTGATTGATTTTATTTTGTAACGAGGTGAAAAAGGTTAATTAGATTAAGCTGAGATGTCATCTCTCTGTCGCAGCTGTGAGATAGTGAACAAGTCATGTGTATATCTGCTGTTTTATCTGACTAATTATTTGCCCTCTTCTATGAATGTCACTTTATTGTTTTCCTTTAGAAAAGGAATCATAAAGGGATTCTTCAGCCATTCAGTTACTGCATGGTAAGATGGTTATTAGGGCTGTTGAGCCCATTCTACATTCTATAGTTTACATTAGAAAGGGGGTTGCAACAAATGGGTTTCTTAATGTGTATCTGATAGCAGTATCTGATAAGATAGTTTGATATCACCACTATGGTTACTGTGTCCATGTGCTGGACATGGCAAGCTGTTCTGTTTAAATCCAACAGGTGTTGTGCCCTGCCAGTGACCAGGGACATCATGTACCTAAGATATGGTATCATGCCCTTGTTCTTTAAAGCTCTATGATGTCACCTCAATCATGTGCTAGTGCATTCATGCTATCCTTTGAATAAAGTTCCTTTGAAGATTTGTTTTGAAGCTTGTTCTTCCTTTTGCAAAAAGTAATTAAATATGGGCCAGCTGGAGACTCAGTTGACTGCATGTCCTAGCAAAACTGCTGTCCAAATTTAGAAGTAAATATTCATGGTTCAGTTTGTAGGTGCCCGTGCTGATTTGCATATTAAATCAGTGCTTGACACCCCACCATTTTACTGAGGTTGATTTTGAATGTCCTTGCAAAACTGAATATCCAGAAGCATAATTTCTAGCAGTGACCACAAGGCATTACATGATATAGTGGATCCACGGTTTTCATCATTAATCTGTTCAAAAGTGCCTGATGATAACTGAGATAAATGATAACTGAAGCAATATTTCCCATAACAAATAATGTAAATCCAATTAGAATTATTATGAAGAAAAACACATTTGATATAGAATAACTATAGTTTTACATACAGAACACAATGAGATATAAATACAAAAGACTAATGAAATGGATAAATGAACATTTTACTTTAACACTTTACTGAAGACTCTTCTTGGTGTATGGAAATATGTCCAGAGAGGTCTGTTTCTGGTAGCAGCCTTTGTTTTGTACACCCGTTCTTGGCCACTATTTGCTTTTGCACTCCTTTTCAGACAGTACTGCTGCACACCGTTGCTTTAGTGTGACATGTTTTAGTTTGTTTTGAGCGTTATCAATATAAAACAAAGCCAGAGAAACAATGCCAAAATGAAAGATGAATGCATGGGTGGATGTTTTGCTTTTGCAAAATTAGCAGCAAATCATGTGGGCAGATGAATGACACTGGGACAAAATTTTCCTGAAAAAAGGCAATGATATCCAAATTTTATAACAACCAGGGCAAAGAATAACCAAGGTTCTACTGTATTATATTTAGGAGATAACAGTCTGATTGTCCTGCTTATACTGCTGTTAGCTCCCCAGCTTGTAAAGCTGCTTCAGAATATGCAAAAATGGCTACATTTAGTTAGTACATGCAAAAAGAGAGCCTAAGTGCAGTTACTGTTGTGAAAATAATATAAAAAAATCTAAACAATCCAGTTATATGCTGTCCACTGCATATAAATTGATATTCTTTGACTCATTCCACAAATTATTGCTCTTCAGCATACTATCTTGTAATTTCAACACAGTGTTATAATGCAAAAAGAAGATATTATCATTATACTTCCCTTATGGCATTTTAATGATTGCATAATTAGAATTAATTACACATCAAGCTCATTAGGCCAAAAGCAAATTCAGGGGATTATCTGTTATCTCTCTCTGTCCTGATCTGATAGCACCATATTTCTAGTGCATTAATAGTTCATTTGTTCTCAGCATATTGTTACTTAGCATTGCTTTTTTACCCGTTGGCTTTGGTATAATGACACACTATCTGTGGTACTGACATAGATATGGAAATACTGTTGCACTGTTTTTGCTGGGTTCAGTTTCTGTCCAGAAAGTCATTATGAAGCTAACTTTCTAAAGATAACATTTCACATTGCCCCTGGTTTATCAACCAAGCATAGAACATCTGATGGGCGTCCTACTTTTAGACCCCCAAATAGACCAAAAGCTTAAAAACCATCCACCACAGACTAGTGACAGCATCTTCTTCACAAGTGTTGCCTCTACCATCTCTGGATAGATGGGAATGTTGTGTTCCATTGCTTGTTGTTTCACAACATTGGGTGCAGCATGAACTGTCACATCACCTTGCATGTCAGGGCAGTTATGAACCTGCAGCCCAGGTGCATGTGGAGCTCCCAAATCCTAAAACTAAACTTCTCCCACTATCTAGAAGGCTAAGTCATGTTTGATTAGGTGAACTTTTGGGGATAGGAGCATGAGCCTAAAGGCAGCAGGAGAAGTGACTGAGATCAATCCACTCCTCTTCTTTGAAAGGCATTAGTGTATCTTCCTGTAGCCACATGCTGTCGTCTCATGTTACAAGACTTCCTGACCTTGTAGTCTTTTTTTTCACTGCAGTGCCCTGGTCAAGTAGTCAAATCTCATCACTCCAGTGACTGCTCTCAGCAACTTGAATCAGGTTGAGGCAGAGCCTGCTAACAACATGAACTGGAGAAGCCAGTATTAATATTACAAACTTAATATTACCAGTGAATTTTCACATTTTCTTGCTGGTGGGTGTCTTCTGTCTTCAAAGAGATTTCAATCTTATTTCAATCAGAGACCTCAAGATTTTTTTTTTCAATTTAATTAAGTCTTGTTTATAAAATGCCTTTACAAATGCAATTGTACCAAATCACCAGTGTACCAGCAATCCAGCCTCAGATTTCTAATGAAAAAAGCTAAATGCATGGTGTGACTGATGTTCATTTGCATGCAATGGGACCCCCATAACCTCTGATTGGTAGCCTGGACAAAGGTGATGTATTTACATTAAATACATGAATGTAGTGATGGTTTATGGATGTAGTGATTTTCTTTCTTTCTTTGATATGTAAAGCATGTTTTATGTTCAAATAATTTATATGAACACATCAGCAGAAGCAGTATGATCAAACATGTTAAATGCATTTAAAAATGTCAAAGAAAGAAATTAGTTTGACATTGTTGGAATAAATATAGATCTAAATTAGCCTGCAAACAGCTCACCATTTAAAAATAAAGAAATATTTATAGCAAATCAATCTGATATCAAGAATTTTCAAATATTTAAATATTTGTATCATTGTTAATGTTAGCATATGCAATGTTGGGCTAATTGCTTACAGTTACATTTATGATATGCAATTAAATTATATTATATAATTTCATTTATTTCAATGTCATTTGCACAAAAAAATATTTGCTATATTACTATTTATAAGAATAATAAGAATGCATCAGTTAATGGTTTGAAAATATGTTACTAAATTTTAAAGTAATCTCAGTTAATAATTGATTAATTCAATATAATAATTTTATATAATAATAACTTTATATTTATTATTCAATCTCTTTAAGTAGGTGATTCTGCATTTCTCTGGTTCGAATTTATTATTTTTAATTCTGCATACTGCAAAAAAAACCAAAAAACAATTAATTATCTTTGAAAGTATTATTTAAGCATTAGTAATAATTATTTAATGTTATTTTCCCAAAATTGACACTAATCATCATGTAATGCTAACTAATTTCAAGTAGTATTTATTAAAATGTTGGCACCAGATGAGTTGTTTGCCCAGCGCGCCAAATGGGCTAGGATTGCCACTGTAACTGTGTTACCACAACTGTGTTAAGTGAGATGTCTTTGTTCACATTCACATTCCACACATTCCATGGCTGCGATTCCACCAATAGAATATCCAGAATTACTATGTCATTATCATATAAATGACAGATCTCCTCATTTGGTGGGAAAACATGCGCAATAAAAAAATAATAAAAAAAGGTCTCTGCTTATTTAAACTCCTCTCACAAATAGCTAAATATATATTTCAACTCAAGCTATATATATTTGAAAAGTAGACCCTCGAAGGTTTTCGGGGTATGTTTCGTTTTGTTTCTATGATAAATATGTAATAAATAAAAATAGGATTTTTAATAAAAAAAAAAAATAATTTAATACATTTAAAAAATTTTAATATGCTGCCGGTGGGAATACCTGGTACAGGTTCCTGACTGGTCAGTAGTGTAGTATGATAAGCTCCATTACAAGCTGCTATTCTTATTTATGTAAAGTTAATTCATTCTAACACAGAAAAGTGACTGCTGCAGGTCTGTCTTCAGTACTGCGGCATTATTTGATGGAAACTGAATTTTAATATTACTTTCTATACTATTGGTAGTGTAACATATGCAAATGTAAAGCAGGCAACTCAGAGACAGTGGTGGAATAAATTATAAGAGCTTTATTATGGTGCTCAAAAATAACTGAATTTAAGAGAGGAGTTAGTGATTACTGCTAACAAGGGGTTGTGATGCTGTGGCAGGTAGTAGTCCAGACTGGAGCCACTCTGGGGCTTGGCTCTCCTGGTCACTTGAACAGGGGGCATGGCTCTCCTGGCCACTGGAACAGAGGGCATGCTTCTCCTGGCCACCCAGAATAGGGGGAGTGGCTCTTCTGGCCACCAGAACAGGAGGCGCAACTCTCCTGACCACTGGAAAAGTGGATGTGGCTCTCCTTGCCACTCAGAAAAGGGGGCATGGCCCTCCTGGCCACTATAACAGGGAGTGTAGCTCTCCTGGTCACCGGAACAGGTAATGTGGCTCTCCTGGCCACCAGTACTGGCAAAGGTGGAGTGTAAGTGATGCACTCTGGTGAAGGTGGAGCTGCGACAAGCTCTGTGGGACTGGAAAGAGCTGCTGAAGCATCCTCAATGCCTCTTGAGCACAGTCGAGGGTGCATGAATTCTTTTGCTTCTGTGTCCTCCTCTCCTTCTCTTGGTTGTGAGCTGCCATCTTGGATGCTTAGCTTGCTGGGTCCTCAGCCTAGATAAGCTCCACTATGTAAGGGTCCCATATCAGTCTGTCATACTCTTCCTCCTTGTGCTCTGAAGCAGAGTTCTCACTCAGATTTCCTGAGCAGGTCATTTCCTTAGCATGCGTGCTGTGAGCATGGCCCTCAGCTGTCTCTCCTCCAGCCATGCAGGGATCATGTTCACATCTATACCACCCCCAAAAATGTCCTCGGGGTTAGGCA